>JZKD02S0354109.1:251296-274460 GCA_000966675.3 Picea glauca
ATCTTCATGAGTACACCCAGTTTTCCATGTTTCATGCTTAAAGAAGGTTATAGGTGACAAGATCCCAGTTCAAACTATATTTCCAGAACTTGACGAGGAAGGAAAAATCATATTGTAACCTGAAGCCATCACTGACACAAGAATTCTCTAGTTGAGGAATAGATTCATTTCAGAGTATCTCATTAAATGGAGGAAACTATCGGCTGAAGATTCCACTTGGGAAGATGAGACTTTTATATAGAAGCATCCAGAGTTACTCAAGCATTGTGGACAACACTTGTCTCAAGGGTAAGGGCATGTTAAGCCCTAATATTGGCTCATTACCCTTTAATTGGGGCATATTACATTATTAATGTTATTTTATTTATGTCGACTTTATTCCATTAGTTGTAATTATACCTCCTAGTCTCCTATATATACCAAGGAGGCGTTTTCATTTGGAATCATCTTGTACTTGAACATTTAAGTGGGGTAAAAGGAGGTTTCCCCATCGAAGAGGCGTATTATCTGAAATTATCTCTTTTTCAGGGCGTTGAGTACTTTTTCTAAGGTTTTTCTATGTTATATTGATATTTGGTTCTTAGCACCCTGTTAGTGAGGGATTTATCCTCACCACACTCCACAATCACCTTGAAGTAATTATGTATCTGCAGTGGATCCACTACCACAAATGCTCTCCAATACAGTTGATTGGTTGCTCCCTTTGTCATTAAATAAAATCCTACTCTCTGGTCCTCCTGACTGGCTACATCCTCGGTCGTTGGAGAAAAACATGTTTTCTGGCATGATCCCATACTGGAATACACCCTTCCCCTAGAATTATCCTTCCTCTAAAGCTCCTATCTAGCCTCCTCAACCCATGAAACCTTCTTAAAATTGTTTGAATATGCATCTCTCCCATATGGACCTGAAGGTTAGATCTTACTGAGCCACTGACTCTCCCTCTGATCCTCCTAACTACCTTTCAAGTCAGACTCCCTCTAAGTCTCTTCAGTCCCTCTAAAGTCGGACTCCCTCTGACTCTACATAACCCAATGAGCTACCTACTCCCTATCCATTGTCCTCTGCATAGTTCTATAAGGCTTCTCCTCCCCACTAGATCATGAGGGTTGACTCCCTATAAACTCTAGCTCTCTCCTACCGGACACTACTATTTGGGACACATGTCTCACTATTTGTGGGGTTACTTTCTCCCTTTGAACTTGTGCTACTGGTGGAGCCACCTACCTCACCACTAGTGGAGCCACTTTCTCCTTCTCATCTATCTCTCTGCTCATGTTGGCCACTTCATTCATAGGTTGTTCCCTAAATCTATATAGGTTTCTCACTCTAACTCCAAGAATTATTATTGATTTGAGGGTAGATCGTATGTGCAGAAACAACACTTGTCCCTCTCAAAATATGTTGTACCACTTATTTCAATATATAACATTGAGAGAACACTCTTCCTCATTTCTGGAACCCATAACACATTCAACAACCTCAACACCTCTCTTGACTCTAATCAGAATGATACTATTCCAAATTCTCATACTGCATGCTTGGCTCCCATGCCAAGCTCCACACACAATTTTGAGTCACTTTATGTGGAAGTGTCAAATAACTCTCTAGTACCTCTCAAATGGAAATATTCTTCTCTATCCACAAACCAAGTCCCCTTGCTAGAAATTGTACCTGAAATGGAAGAGACCAACAAGATATCCCTCTAGAAACTGACTACAGCCGCATCAACCTTTGTTGTTGATGGTTGTTTCCTTCTTCCCCTTCCTCTCATGTGTGGATACTGTGAATCATAATGCCTAAATTCAAGGCACTCAGAGAATCAAATATTAATATGATCTCTCTTATGTCTCGACTCTAGATATGGTTCTCTCTCGGAAGAAGCCTCTCTCCTAGAAGAACCTCTTCTGCCCTTCCTAGTGTGAGTTGCAAGGTCCTGGTTTTATTCACTCCTAATATTTACCATGCCATCCACATCATCCCTGGACACTAAATTAGTCTCCTCCTGGATCCAATAATTCCATATCCTGTCAAACCCTAGAAAAATTTCTCATGCACATATCTCTTGTACAAAAGTTTCCCAAAACTTGGGAAGACCAACTCAACATCCAATAACACTTATCCATTACAAAAAAAACACTATATATTCCTAATAATTAATCCTTTTGTCTGAGAAAACACTCTTGGAACCCATAACAAATTTTCCACTCACAACACATCCCTGAATCCATCTAATACACCACTACTCCAGATACTTGTAGTACATGTTTGGTCCTCCTACTAAGCTCCTTGTATATAACCGAGTTAGAAACTATGAAGCTCACGAACAAGTATTTTTCCCCTTTCATGTAATAGTGGTTCCCACTATATAAGAACCATGAAATCCTCAAAGTAAATCATCCTACTTCTCCAATTCATGACCATCCAATGAAATTCATCCCAAGTCCATCATCCAATTCACCAAAAACTCTCTTTATCTACTGAATACAATGAATCATGTGTTGGACACTCATTCTAGTCCACTCTAGACCACTGCAATGCATCTCTATAATTTTCCTCATCGTCCTAGGTCAAATACCTCATACATCATCATATCTCGACAATATGCAACTCTTTGGACCAATGAAGACTCTATATCATCAACCTCTGATACACAAGAATCCATCTCATCTATGCCAAAGCACTTGAGTTGTACCCATCATAAATCACCATGACAAGTCATGAGAATTAAATCCACAAGGTTGGAAATATACCACACAACACATTGTTTTGATCTAGGCTCTCTGCCAATCCACCATAACCCCCAGCATGCCACCCCACCAAGATACAATAGTCCATAACTCCTCATATGGACGGTTTGCTCCATGCCTCAAACGAAATAACATCTAACCTATTTCCAGCTACGACCATCACCGTATCTCCCTCTTAGAGATAACTCCTTAACACTGCTACAACTCTATCTCATATCTATCACCTGTGACATTCCTAGAACAAGAACAAGAAATATTCAACCACATGTCGAAGCTATGTGTCTCAAAGATGATCCCATTCTCTTCAAATACCAAGCTCTGATACCATGTCAATTTTCACATGAAACTCTATGTGACTAATTTTAATATATGAAAATTGCTTCCTAGTGATCTAATAGTAAAACCGTAGTTTTAATCACCGAACAATTTTACATTGAAAATTATTGACATAAATTATATGTAATGGAAACAAAAATTATCAAATATGAATCATTAACACATATGAGACACAATATTTATGTTATGTAACCTTATCAAATTCAGAAAACTTGGCAGAACAACTAGCCCTCCCAACCTATACAATATCACCAAAACTAAGTACAACCTTGTCCTCTAATCCAATACAAATATCACAAAAATATGAGGAAAACCTTTTCCTCCAATAACCATAAAAATAAGAATACCAAATCTCAGCAAATCCCTAGAAATATCTTCTTCTGAAAAATCTATTGCAAGCCTGCTATATGAATTGTTGATGCCACCTGTCATCCCTATACAAACATGCACCTTCCTTGGAATCTCTATACGGATGCAAACGATTGATCTCGCTGCAACTCAAATATGTACAATACCATTCCCACTACAATCGGCATATGTACGCAATGTCTCCCCTTGAAACCCGCATATATTCACAAAAACCTATAGGAACCCTTCCATATGACTGACTCCACTCATACAGTTTTCTATATTTTGTAACTGCCTCTCTCTCCCACACGTGTCATGTTTTTTTCCCTCTCAAGAAAAAAAATAGAGAGTACTTAACCCTAGGTCATATTTTCCACCCTAGAAGAATTTCCCTTTGGTAAAATCACCAAGCCTCTTAGCATAGGTGCAGACTCAATTATGTTAGCTCCATCATGTCTCCACACATTATACACAATATGAAATGTCATAATGACCTCTTTCCTTTATATATAATCCTTATGAGTGACCATAGAATCTCCTCCACAAGTCAACATCAAATTAGGATTTCTATGTGGGTGAGAAGCCCCTACACAAGCCCACAATGTGTTAATTCTCTTGAAAAATCGGAACCGAGTTGCATATTTGTAATTAAAAAAAGAACATAACTGAAATGTAATTTAAAAATTTAACATGCTAATTTTTCTTAACACTAAAATGTAGCGGAAAATAAGATCCTAAAGACACAAACATTGACACAAAAACATAATGAGATATTTTTGGTCAAATGACCTCGGAAAAACCCAACTAGGAAAATTGGTCTTCTAGTTGGTGACTTTTTATGTTTCAACAAAGGGTATCTCCAAAAATTTTACATCTGTTGTCATAAAATGTTCCTGAGGAAAAATATTTGTTTTCAGCAACCTCACAACCCTCACACCTCCTCTAACTCCTCATGACTTGGTTTTTGGGTGCATCGTACCTCTTGTACGACCTTGTTGTATATCCTAGGTCGTGAGGCCTAGCTATTTTGTTGGGTGTTGAGGTGACGATGGATGAGTATAAATGGAGGTCGTATGACCTCTTCCTCTGTTGTTGAATTCTCTTTGTTTATTAAACCTTCTCTCACTGTTGTAGTTTCTCTATCACCAAGTCAACTTATGCACAATGAGGCCCAAAAACATTATTTCTTCCTTGGAAATTCGACATGGGCTCGCCAGTCATCAAAATGGATGAGATTATATATGAAAGTAGGGATATGATCAAATCCCTTATGACCATATGAAAAAAATAAATTCCTAAGTCATCTAAGTGTAGAAAAAAAAAAATCGGCGCTTTCTTGCTGGCTCCCCCTGCCAGATTTAGTGCACCTCCAAATCTACTAAACCCTTTCTTCTCTAACTCCAATTATAACACTCCCTCTTAGAGAGGAATATGTTATTCACTACAACAAGTTTATCCTTGAAGTAGAAAATGTTTTAACTTGCCAATGCCTTGGTCAAAATATATGTTTTCTTCTCTCCTGTTGATAAGTTCTAGAGTTTTATCTTTCCCTATTGAAAGCAGTCTCTAATGTGATGGTACTTGATCTCGATGTGTTTGGAGAGGTCATGAAACATTGTATTTTCATACATCTTAATGCATATTTGATTTTCACACTATATAACTATGGGATCCAATCCTTGAAAAAAATTTCTATCCAGTAGCTTCCTTAACCAAATATTCTCATAGGAAGCCACGATGGAAGACATATACTACGCCTTGGTTTAACTCAGTGTAACATATCTTTAACTTCTACTAAACCAGGAAACAAATTTTAACCAAATACTAAAAGAACGCCTTGAGGTTATTTTGTGATCAATGTAACCTCTTGCCCAATCAAAATTGGTGAAGCCCTGAATCCTCACACCATAAACCTGTATCTACCATAAACCATAATTTATTGTGCCCCAAATATATTGTAAAACATGCTTAGCAACAACCCAATGTAGGATAATGGGATCTACCATGAATTGGATCAACTAGTTAAGTGAAAAACATATGTCAGGTCATGTGTTAATGAGATACATGAATTACCCTATGAGTTGCTTGTATCAAGTAGCATTGACCCTCTCAGCTCTGCTCAGTTCCACCTTCTTCTATTTGGTTACTAAAGGAGTTTCCATTTCCCTACAATCCTGCATGTGAAATCTCATGAGAATATTCCCTGCATATCTTCCCTGTCCTAACAAGGTCTCACCATCACCTTGCCAAACCTCCAATCCAAGGAAATAATGCATCAACCCTAAATCCTTCATTTCAAGCTTGCATGCAAGGTCCTTATTGCAATCCTAAATCAAGTTATCTTCTCCTGTCAATATCAAGTCGTCTACATAGAGAAAAATAATGAGAGAATTCCCCTCAACCAATATGTAGTAGAGGTTTGGATATGCCTCATTCTTGGTAAATCCCAATCCGAGAAGTCATATATTGTTAAATTTGGCAGCATCGTTAGTCATTCTCCAATGAGAGGCCATATGGGCCACCTTGAGGCTAGCCAGGGAGATTTGGAGAATCAACCAATCTTGTGAGGTATTGACAAAAGCCAGGGGAAACGAACAACCTCTGTGAGTCAAACCAAAAGTCAGGACGAATGACATGCTATGTGATTCTAATGAAAAAGTCATGGGGAACGTACAAACTTTGTGAGCATGGAGAGTCTAGTGCAAAAGTCAGGGGGGAACGTACAACCTCTGTGAGCATAGATAGACTAGTACAAAAGTCAAGGGGAACATACAACCTCTGTGAGCCTAGTCAAACCTTGTGAGCCATGAGCAAAAGTCAAGGTATCTAGAAAAAGTTAGGTTGAATGTAAAATTCCTATGAGATAGAAACAAATAATATTCCTAATATTGAAAATAATGTAATTGTATCTATCTAGTGTGTTGGCATGTGTAAACATTATCCACCATGAAGAGAATTTTGAATTGCCTTGTCAAGAGTTGTAACTAACGTCTTGAGTCTAGTTCTATGTTAGAACTAAAGTGTAATGTTGAGTTGCAACTAAAGTCTTCAGTCTAGTTCTATGTTAGAACTAAAGTGTAATGTTGAGTTGTAACTATAGTCTTGAGTCTAGTTCTATGTTAGAACTAAAGTGTAATGTTGAGTTGTAACTAAAGTCTCCACTCTAGTTCTATTTTAGAACTAAAGTGTAATGTTGAGTTGCAACTAAAGTCTTGAGTATAATTCTACTTTATAACTAAAGTGTAATGTTGAGTTGCAACTAAAGTCTTAAGTTTATTTCTAAGTTTGAACTAAAGCATGTCAGTGTCAAGTCTAGTCCTAAGTTTGAACTAAGGTATAATGCTGAGTTGTAACCAATCTTAAGTCTAGTTCTAAGTTTGAACTAAAGTATGAAGCTGAGTTATGACTAATGAATGAAATTAGGTTACTATTTAGAGCTTCTCCTCTTCCCCTCTTCAGCCTATATAAGAAGAGGTTGAACCCTCTCCTCAACACAATTTTGCAACACAATTTTGAAACAGAGTTTTCAAATGCAGGTTGAGGGTGAAGTAATAGAGGAGCACATTAGTGATAAAGAGGCAACATATCAAAGGTGTATTTCAGCAAGGTATTGTAAGTCTTTGTCAGGTCAAAGTCATCTTGGCAATATCTTTGAGAGAAGTACATTCATGGTGGATATTTGTAAGAGATCTTACATTATTAATGCAATAAAGGAATATTGTGTGTTGAGGTTTTTCTCCCTGTACAGGGTTTTGCCAGGGTATATGTGTTGTTGATATGCATGTTTACTTATTTACATAATTATTTCTATTTGATTATGATTTGAAATTGTTGAAGTGTGTTAAGTTGGAATCAAAGTATTGAGGAAAATAAAAGAATTAATCCGCATAAGAAATCAAGCTCATAATTTAACATGGTATTAGAGCTTTGGGTGTGTTAAACATGTTGAAGTGAAATAGAAGGTACACACAGATCCAAGCAAGCTTGATTAAGTTTCCAGTGTGAGGAACATGGAATCCTCCATTTCAGTTAGGGTTGAGGATAGGATTGAAGGAGCTACCAACTTTAATGTGTGGAAGCTCTGTATAACAAATATATTGCAAGAGCATGATCTTGAGCAGTATCTGACCATAGTGGTGGAGGAACCAACAAATAATGCAGGAAGAACGACCTTCAGGAAGAGTCAAGCAAAGGCCAAGAAAATCATGTTTGACTTAGTCAAAGATAGTATAATGCCTGCAATGACTTCGTTGATGACTTCCAAGGACTGTATGGATACCTTGGTGAATTTGTATGAGAAACAGGCTCCAAGTCAGAAGAGGACACTTAAGCACAAGCTTAAGTATTTGAAGATGGGGAAAGGTAAATCAGTGGCATGTTTCTATTCTAGGATAGCTCAAATAAGAGATCATATTTTGGTCATAGGGGTGACAGTGGACAATGATGATTTAGTGCAAGCCATTTTTTATGATCTTCCTTCTTCATGGGAGACCTTCTTATCCAGTGTAAGTGGGAGAGATATTCAGCCCATGTTTGAGAGGTTATGGAATGATTGCCTCTAGGAGGAGAGTCTCACAAGTACTAGGAGCGAGCCAACAAAAGAAGAGAACTAAGCTTTAGCATCAAGATTGAAGGGAAAGAAGAAATGCACTTTCCAGAAAGGCTCTCAATGGAAGACAAACATCAAAGGTACATTCAAAGGAAAGAATATTGATACATCTAAGATTAAATGCTTTAGTTGTAATAAGTTGGGTCATTTTGCTAAAGATTGTTGGTTTAGAAATAAATTTCCTATGAAAGGGACACATCATGCCTCAACTATTGAGGATGATGAATCCAAAAGAAATCAGAAAAATCCTTCTAATGAGAAAGAAAATAGGAAATAATATTAGTTGGTTTCTTCTTTATCCAGTTTAGTCTTCACGGGGCCAAAAACTTGGTTAGTAGACAGTGGTGCATCAAAGCACATGACAGGGTACAAGGAGATCCTCTCAGATTTCGAGACAAAATATTTTGCAGAGCAAGTCGAGCTTGGGGATGAAAAATGTTACAATATAGAGGGAGTAGGCTCTATCTCCTTTAGATTGGAATCTAGGGCCAGACTTCATGTTGATGAAGTATTATATGTTCCAGGCCTCAAGAATAATATACTATCAGTTGCAACCCTTGAGGACAAGGGATATTGGGTTATATTCAAGGACAAGAAGGAACTATTATGGGCTAAAGGTAGCCACTTAAGTACAGGAGAACCCATTGGAACTCATAGTGGAGGATTGTACGTCGTGTTAGGATAGTCAATTCAATAATTGTCTCATGATGTGACTAGCTCTAATGAGTTGTGGCACAAAATACTTGGACATATTCATTACAAATCTCTTCCATATCTATAGAACATGGTATGTGGCATGCCCTCTATTTCTCTTAGTAAAAATGAAATTTGTAAGGGATGCATGCTAGGTAAAAATATAAAAAAAACATTTCCTAGTAGTGACAATAGAGCTCAGGGCATCCTCGATCTGGTTCATTCTGATGTATGTGGTCCCATGTCATATCCCTCACTCAGTGGTTGTTTGTATTATGTCATTTTTATGGATGATTACTCAAGAAAATGTTGGATATATTTTCTTAAAGCTAAAAGTGACACATTTGATAAATTCAAAGAGTATAAATCCTTTATTAAAAAGAAGACAGGGAAACACATAAGAATCCTTAGAATAGACAATGGAGGAGAGTTTGAATCTCTTCAGTTTGAGGATTTCTGCAAGTCAGAAAGAATCAAGAGACAGTTTATCGTGCCATATAACCCTCAACAAAATGGTGTTTTTGAGAGGAAAAACAATATTGTTTGTGAGGTGGCGAAAGCAATGATGTTTGACCAGGATCTACCAAATTCTTTATGGGCAGAAGCTACCTCCACTGCTGTGTATATTCAAAACAGGTGTGCACATGTTATTTTGAAGGAAAAGACTCATGAAGAAGTCTTCTCAGGGATCAAACCTAAAGTAGGGCATCTAAGGATATTTGGATGTTCTGTGTATATTCATGTCCCTAAGGAAAAGAGGACAAAGATGGAACCCTTAGGAAAGAAAGGGTTTTTGTGGGGTACAATGAGAACTCCAAAGCTTACAGGATTTATGTACTAGTTCAAAGGAAAATATAAGTAATCAGAGATGTGACTTTCCATGAGGAAGCTACATTTAAGAAATCCAAAGAGCTTCAACAATATTAAGAAGCAATTCAGCTAGCTTTACCCTCTTCTAAAAATGAAGAGTCAGATGATCAGAGGGAGGAACCTTGTGAAGGTCCAATTAATGAGCCCCTAGAACCCGCTAAAGTATTAGAAAGAACTCTTGAATAACCTCCATCCAAAAGGAAGCTAGGGTGTCTTAAAGAACTAGTGTGGGAAGCAGAAAGGATAGCTTCTCGCAAAGGAACTTTCAGGGAAAGGAAGAGGCCTCATAGGTTTGGAGGCTATGTTGCACTGATGAGAAACATTAGTGATGTTGAACCTTATTCATTTGAAGAAGAAGATAAATTAAAAGTATGGAAGGATTCCATGCTTGAGGAATACAGATCTATTATAAAGAAAAATGTTTGGGACATTGTTCCAAGGCCAAAAGACAAATCAATGGTTTCTTCCAAATGGATCTATAAGATAAAACATGCAACTGATGGAAGTGTGGAAAATTTCAAGGCAAGATTTGTAGCCAGAGGCTTCACTCGGAAAGAAGGAATCGACTATGAAGAGACTTTTGCTCCTGTAGCTAGGTATACCTCCATTCGAGCTATTATTTCTTTAGCTTCCGTACTTGGTTGGAAACTACATCAGATGGACGTAAAAACAACATTCTTGAATGGAAAGATTGAATATGAGGTCTTTGTGGAACAACTAGATGGTTTTATACTGCATAACAAAAGCACTCATATATGCAAGATAAGGAAGGCCTTCTATGGTCTTAAGCAGGCTCCCATAGTTTGGTATGATAGGATTGATGGCTTTCTTAAAATCCTGGGATTTCAAAAAAGTGATGTTGATGCAAATCTATACTTAAAGGTAAGAGGTAACCAACCTATTATACTAATCCTATATGTTGATGATCTCTTTATAAATAGAAATGAAGGGCTAATATCCTAGTGTAAGAGGGAGCTAACCTCAGAATTCAAGATGAAAGACTTAGGCTTGATGTATTACTTCCTACGATCAAAAGTGTGGCAAAGACAGGGAGAGATATTTTTGGCACAAGGAAAATACAGAGTGGATGTACTAAAGAGGTTTGGTATGATGGATTGCAAATCCATGTCTACTCCGATGGTCACCAACCTGAATACACTGCATGATTCTGATACAGGTTCAGATTTGGTGGATCCCACCATGTAAGGGCAGTTGATTGGATCATTGATGTACATGATCCACACTAGGCCAAATATATGCTATGCAGTGATTGCAATGAGTCAATTCATGACTGAACCGAGAAACAGGCACTGGGTGGTAGCAAAGCACATCTTGATATATCTTAGAGGGGACATTACTTATGGTCTGAGATATACATCTAGTGGTGGTTTACTTTTGCATGGTTATGAAGATGTTGACTGGGCAGGAAGCCCAGTGGATCAAAAGAGTACTTTCAGGTACTGCTTCATTTTAGGGTCCGCTATGATCTCTTGGTCAAGATGAAAGTAGAGGATGAGTACATTGCAGCAAGTGAAGGAAGAAGTATGTCTTAGAAAATTTGTTTCTAGGTTGTTTGGTGACAAGCTCGAGATGATGATGGTTCACTGTGATAATCAAAGTTGCATAAAATTGATAGAGAACCCAGTATTTCATGACAGGTAAAAACATATTGACATGAGGTACCACTAGATTTGAGACTTGGTTTAGAGAAAAATTGTAAACTTACAGTACATAGCCACGAGCGAGCAGGTAGTTGATATCCTGAACAAGCCTCTGACCTCGAGACACTTTGTGAAACTGAGAGAAAAGCTTGGTGTGGCTGAGAATGACTCCCTTGTTGATAGGGAGGGTTCAACCTGGCAGCATCCACAGTCATTCTCCAATGAGAGGCCATATGGGCCACCCTGAGGCTAGCCAGGGAGATTTGGAGAGTCAACCAGTCTTGTGAGGTATTGACAAAAGACAGGGGAATGAAAAACCTCTGTGAGTCAAACCAAAAGTCAAGACGAACGACATGCTATGTGAGTCTAATGAAAAAGTCATGGGGAACGTATAACCTCTGTGAGCATAGAAAGTCTAGTGAAAAAGTCATGGGAGAACGTACAAACTCTGTAAGCATAGATAGACTAGTGCAAAAGTGAGAGGGAACATACAACCTCTGTGAGCCTAGTCAAACCTTGTGAGCCATGAGAAAAAGTCAAGGTATCTAGCAAAAGTTAGGTTGAATGTAAAATTCCTATGAGCTAGAAACAAACGATATTCCTAATATTGCAAATGATGTAATTGTATTGATCTAGTGCGTTGGCACGTGTAAACATTATCCACCATGAAGAGAATTTCAAATTTCCTTGTCAAGAGTTGTAACTAAAGTCTTGAGTCTAGTTGTATGTTATAACTAAAGTGTAATGTTGAGTTTCAACTAAAGTCTTTATTCTAGTTCTATTTTAAGACTAAAGTGTAATGTTGAGTTGTAACTAAAGTCTTGAGTCTAGTTCTATATTAGAACTAAAGTGTAATGTTGAGTTGTAACTAAAGTCTTGAGTCTAGTTCTATTTTAGAACTAAAGTGTAATGTTGATTTGCAACTAAAGTCGTGAGTCTAGTTCTACTTTAGAACTAAAGTGTAATGTTGAGTTGCAACTAAAGTCTTAAGTCTAGTTCTAAACCCTCAGTTCCTTCTTGAGCCCATAAAGATATTTTTTCAGCCAACTTACATGTGTGTCTCTATTGAAGGTATTAAACTGATCGGGTTGCTCCACATAAATATCCTCCTCAACCAATTTGTTAAGGAATGCGGTCTTAACGTCCATCTGATGGAATATTGACCCCATTTATTCTGAGATAGTCAATATAACTTTGACAGATGAATATCATGCAATAGATGCAAAGGTCTCATCATAGTCTATCCCTTCGACTTGTGAGAACCCCTTGGCCACAAATCTGGCCTTGCATTTCTCCACACTCCCTCCATCCCCCTCTTTGATATTATAAACAAAACGTGAGTCAATTACAATTTTTCCCTCTGGTCTGGGAACTATCTCGCACACATCATTGTACATGATAGAGGAATAATCCCCTAACATGGCATCTCACAAAACTTTTTGGGAAGCTTCCTCCTTATAGGAAGAAGGCTTCGAGTCTATCAACTTAGTAATAAGTGAAAAACAAACAGTATACCTCTCTGGAGGTCTTCTATATCTGAATGTAGAGGTGGGAGGATCGACTCTCCCCTGAGCCTATTTGATCAACGGATCTACTCACTTTGATAATATTCTCCCTAAACTGGGAGTCACTGGCTATGTGGGCTCCAATCGCTCCTCTCTCTCCTATCTCTCCTCCTCAATATTTTCTTCAACATGCTGTTGGGACTGTCTCACTACTGGCTGAGTAGGTGTCTGAGAATTTTTTTGAGCCTCCTTCTTGGGAGCCTATTGCTCATCATTTTTTGTTATCTATTCATGCTCTAGGGACATCCTAAGATCCCTACCCTCCTCAAAACTGACATGATGCTTGATCATTTTCCTCCTAAGTGTTGACACATACACACTATATTCCATAGTTGTCTTGTTGTAGCCTACAAATATTCTCTTTTATGTCGTGGGCTCCAAATTATTCCTACTCTCTGAAGGTACATGGTAGTAAACTAAACTACAAAAAATCTTGAACTGAGAAACATCATGCTTATTTACTGTGAAGGCCTCCTCTGGTGTGGCCTTTCCTAGCACCTTCTGTGCACTTTGATTTTGTAGAAACACTACAATGTTACATTCCTTGACCCAGAGAAATATGGGAAGGCCCTCATCATGCAACATGGCCTTAGCAACAACCACTATGTTGTGGTTCTTGTGCTCAACTACCCTATTATGTTGATGATTATGGGGTGCAATGAGATATATCCTGATGCCCTCTTTGGCACACAAGTAACTGACGGGGTTGGAGATGTACTCACCTCATTTATCTCACCTCAAGGCCTTTATGTTATTGTTGGTATGATTCTTAGCTAAGGCCTTGATCTCTATAAGCCTTGACAACATTTCAGATTTTTTTTTATGAAAAATATCCAAGCTTTATGATAATGGTCATCAATAAAAATAACATAATACATGAATCCATGAAGGGATGGAGAAGATAATGGTACACAAATATTTGATTGAATCATATCCAATATTCCCTTGGCCCTATCATCTTTGTTGGGATAGGAAGTATTTCCATACTTTCTAAGGGTGAAACCCTTGCACACCTCATGAGAATCCACATTGCATGGTGGTAGTCTTGTGGTTATCTCCCAGAAAATTTTTAGTTCCTTATGTTGAAAATGACCCATACGGCTATGAAATAGCTATGCTAGCTCACAATGTTGATGGATTTCCTTCTTGTTCTTCAAATTTGTTGCAGCCCCAAACTGAAGCTTGTAGAGGGTTTTCTTCCTAATTCCAATCTGCATTGTTTTTCCAGACTCCCTCTCAAACTTGACAACACCTATGCCTTGGGATTGGAATTTTCCATTATCTCCGAGCTCAATATTGAAGTTCATGTCATTTTTTGTTAGCTAGCTGAAATAGTTTTTTCTGTTGGTCATGTGACATGAAGCCCTGCTTTCAATAAACCAGGTGCTACTAGTCACAAAGTTGGCTAGCCACACAATAAATGAGAAGTCCTCTTCAAAATGAAATGATAACTCATATGTTTCTACTGAGTTTGTAAACTATCCCTTCTTGGGCCCCTTCTTGCACTGAGGGCACTTAGTGGCATAGTTCCCAAGATGATGGCATTGAAAGAACTTTACTTTTTAAAGGTATTTCTTGGGTTTTTCGTGTCCCTTTGAACTCGACTCATCCCCTCTTGAGCCATTCTTTCCCTTTTCTTTACCCCCATTATGAGCTAGGGAGAAATTTTATTCATCAACATCTTTTTTTACATGAGACCCAAATCTAGTCTACTTCATAATCTCTTCCTGCACGCAGTCACTCCATAGTTTCTCCCAATCTGGGAGTTGTTATTTTCCACTTAATGCATCTATGAAGTTTTGTCATGACTTGGGAAACCCCAATAGTGAAAAAATGACCATATATTTGTCTTAGAGTGTTTCCCCCAGCCCCGCATGTTTGTCCTTCACTTGGGTAACTATGGCGAGGTAGGAAACCAATGATTCATACTTCTCCATCTTGATATTTCTCAGCTTGTCTGTAACTGCACGCTTCCTATATTTTTGCATACCCTAATAGATACCTATAATGACTGTCCACATATCCTTAGCTATATTTTTTCTAGAAAGACGAGGTATGATGTGGTCCTTGACTCCCTCAAGGATAATCCTTTTATCCTTAGCATCCTTCTTGCTATGTTGGTCCAAATGGTGAGGATGTGATGGAGTGGCTGGTGGATTCTCCACAAATTCCCAAAATCCCTGCTCCTAAAACCAAAATCTAATTCTTTCTCTCACAAAAAAGAAATTGGAGGCCCCATCATAATGGTGTTCAAACCTCATCCCCATGTAGGCCATTATGTTGTCCAATGGTGCAGACTCTAATGTGTCTTGATAGAGACCCTAGCACACCAGTTGGTTCAGACTCTTTTGTTGAATATCTGTTCCTGAAGATGAAAAAATGAATGATGGTATTTAATCAAAGGAAAGGACACGATACCATGTTCATTCTTTTGAAAAATTAGAACCCAGTTGCATATTTTTAATTAAACAAAGAACATAATTGAACTGTAAGATAAAAACTGAACATGTTGATTGTTCTTAACACTAAAATACAACATAAAATAAACTCATAAAGACACAATAATTCACACATTAAAATACTGAGATATTTTTTATCATATGACCCCCAAAATAACCCAACTGGGAAAACTAGTCTTCTACTTGGTGATTTCTTAAATTTTAGCAAACGATATCTCCAAAAAGTTTACATCTTCTAGCATAAAATGCTCTAGAGGAAAAATATCTTCCTTAAACAACCTCAAGGCCCTGAAACATCCTCCAAATCCTCATGAATTGGATGTTGGGTTCTTCCTATGTATTGTACGACCCTTTTGTATAACCCAGGTCGTGAAACCTAGTTGTTGGGTGCACTCTACGAACTATACAACCTTCTGGTACAACCGAGATCGAGATGGATTTGTTGTTGGGTGTTGAGGTGAGGTTGGTTGAGTATAAATGGAGGTCGTATAACCTGTTCCTCTACTTATCCATATGGATTTCGGTGGCCTCCTATCTATTCCAACTAGCTCATTTTGGCAGTTTTCCAGTTCGGTAGTTTTTTCCCAGTTTTCGGGTCCCTGACTTTCGGGACCATTTTGAGGCCCTAAACAATGTTTTTATGGCTCGCCATAGTCAAAATTTCTAGGGATTTACACATGATCCATGTGTATTCCATGGATAAACCTTTCCAATGGTCTATCGTGCACCTAAAACGAATATCGTATGCAAAAGTTACGACCTCAAAAATTTGATGTACTAACTTACCCAAATGGGGCCCATGTGAATTTTGGTGCTTCCTCTCCTAGGGCTAGGTTTTTGGATGTCTAGGGTTTTTGAAATTCCTGTTTATTGTAAAAATTCCTTGAGATCCTAATTGTAATCATCTTTTTGTGAATGACTATAGCCATCACATCTCTCCTCAGAAATAAGCTTCCACCATTCTAGCAAGCTTGTTTTCCAATGCATTTTACAGTTTCAGCTTATTTCCTTATTGAATAGAAACAACTTTTACTGTATATTTTTTATTTTGTATTAAGCATCTTTTCATAATAATATGTATTCATTTCTTTCTTCTCATAAAATATGGATCAGTGGTATCAGAGCAGTTTGATCCTTGTCATTCTTAATGAATGTCCCCAACAAGGTCAGGGTACAAAGAATTAGGTCTCAAGCTTGTTTCTCTTGAGGAAAAAATATATCACACACCCAAGAGACCTCTCATGGCGGGAGAAAATATAGATGAAGGGACAAGAGATCCCTTCAAAATGTTTCTCGAGGAATACCTCACGCAACAGAGGAATGAGGTGATGGATAGTTTTGCACAAATCCTTTGGCGACTATCAACAGGCGATGCATATTCCTCAAATGGAGGCGTCTCCCCCTTCAAGGTACAAATCAACTTTGATATTCCTATATTTTAAGGTCCGGTAGAAGCCTATGTTGTAGAAAAATGATTGAATTTGCTAGAAGGGTATTTATCTATCCATAAATTCTCGAATAGAGAAAATATTACTTTTGTGTTGCTCAAAGTCGTTCCCCATGTCAAATATTGGTGGGAAACTTTCTGTAAGCAGAAGGAAACATAGGAACCCTCATTATTTATAGTCATGGTCACCTAGGAGTCCTTCAAGGATGTTATTAAGGAACAATACTACTTTGTTGGAAGTTATGATGACCTGTATACAAAATGGACAACACTATAGAAGGAAAGAGACCAAGCAGTGCCAAAGTTCACAAACATCTTCCATACCTTGTGCACCAAGATATGTATATAATATTATGATCGAAATTTGGTGCTCAACTATCGCGGTGGTCTTCATAGATACATATAGTATGAAATAGAGTTTTTGGACATCTCATCCTTGGGCGTGACCTAACGATATGTCGTCAAAATCGAACAGAAGACCAAACAAAAGACACGAAAAATTCGGGCCTGGGATCCCCTCATAGAAAAATCTAGGAAAGGGAGGCTCCATCATGTAGAAAAAAGGACAAAGAAAAGATGGAGTGTCTGAGGAAAACCAGTCCAGGGCACAAGCAAATAAGGAAACCAAAAAGAAAAAGAAAGATACCGAGAAGTGGTGTGACTTCCATAAGAGCCCCTGGAATAACATTGGTCATTACCACTCAAAGAAGTCATTGGTGGCTAACATGAGAGCCTATGAATCAGATGCAGGTTCTGACTCTGAGTCAAAACCAGAAAGGGGGAGATGGATCATTGATGTAGAACCTAGTGCTATTGTTTCTACCACTAAGATCCAACCTAGTGAGCCAGGCGAGTCAAAGGAAGGCGAGCACCTTTTTCAGTCACATATGTGGGTTAAGGGTACCCCGTTGCACTTCATCATTGATAGCGGTAGAAAGAATAACCTCATATCAAGAAAGGTCATCAAGTGACTCGCCCTACCCATAATGTTGCACCTGCATCCCTACACCATTGGATGGGTCCCCCAAGGAAGCGACATCTGTGTCAGCCAACAATGTCACATGTCATATGACATCAAGACCTTCAAAGATGAGTTATTTTGTGATGTTTCCCCTCTCGAATTTTGTAATTTTCTTTTGGACCAACCATATTTATGGAAAAAACATGTTGTATATGAGTCTAGGCCTCACAGTTTTATTATTACTTTGAGAAATAAATTATACAGGATACCGGAGGCAGTCCCACCTAATGCTAATTCCTTGATCTTTGTCAAGCAATGCATGAAGGTCATCTCTCAGATGGGGAATTTTGTATTCTTCATTTTTCACTCTCAGAATGAGAGAAAGATCGTAGCCACATATAGGTTCTTTGTGGTTGACCTCTCCACACATTATATGCAAGTGGATAAGGTCATGAAAGCATACTCAGATATATTATCCTCACCTACGAGGGTACCTCTACACTATCAGGTCAAGAACCCCATCGATCTGACCCACGACGCGCCACTGCCCAATGGGCTAGTATACTGTCGTTCTCTATTAGAGAATGAGGATATCAAGATGAAGATCTAAGAACTACTCCACAAGGGGAACATCCATCCCATATCATCACCTTGCGGGAGCCCAATCATGCTAGTATAGAATAAATATGGAACCTAGCGACTGTACATTGATTATTAGGACATAAATAAAATCACAGTAAAAAACCAATACCCGATTCTCTGAATTGACGACCTCATTGATAAAATCACAGGATCCAAATACTTCAGTAAGATAGATATGAAGTCTGGACACCACCAGGTCCCGATAAAAAAAACAGATGTATGGAAGACCACCTTCAAGTCAAAGGAAGGTATTTTCAAATGTTTGGTCATGCCCTTTGGCTTGAAAAATGCTCCAACCACTTTCATGAGGATGATGGATGATATCCTATGACCTTTCACCAATACTTTTGTAGTGGTATATCTAGATGACATTATCATTTACAAAAAGACTTGGGTAGAACACTTGTAGCATATTCAACAGGTTTTTCACACCCTCGACAAGGACAGGGTCCATTACTTGGGCTACATCATTGATCAACATGGTGTACATGTGGATCCAACCAAGATCCAAATCATTCGTGACTGGCTAGCCCCAACCACAGTCATTGAGCTTTGGAGCTTCTTAGGCATTTCCAATTTCTACCATAGGTTCATGTTGGGATTCTCCCATATTGCATGGGCCCTCAACCATGTAACCAGGGGTGGTGGTAAGGATAAATTTGTGTGGTTATGGTCCAAACAAAAATCGTTCGATGATTTGAAGGAACTCTTTTTCTCAGCCTCAGTACTTTCACTACCAGATCAACAATAGCCCTTTGAGATCGAGACAGATGCTTTAGACTATGGTGTGGGAATTTTTCTCTTTCATCACATCCACCCCATGGCATATCATAGTGAGACACTATCAAATTTTGTCCATCAGTACCTTACTTACAACAAAGAAATGTACTCCATTTTGTAAGCGTGTTTCCAATGGAGACATTACATTCTTGGGAAGGAGACAGTCATCCACATTGATCATAAGCCACTACAGTTCATGAATACTACCGCCATCATAAGTGGTCCACATACATGCAGCAATTGCAGAATGACCACCATCATAAGTGGTCCACATAATTGCAGAATGACCGCCATCATAAGTGGTCCACATACTTGCAACAATTCTACCTCAACATCAAGTATAAAAAAAGAAGCACCAACGATTTCGTTGATTTCCTCTGTAGACCTCCAGTCGCGACACTCACCATGGTTCTATAATATTGCAACCATGAGACCTTTGGATGGCCCCAACTCTATGAGATAGACCCAGACTTCTCCACCACATACCAAATGTTGGGCACAAATGAATTTTTCGTTAATTTCCATCTTCAGGATGGGTTTCTCTACCATCTAGGCCATATTTGTGTTCCATCAAGCGATCGAGCGAAGATGATATGGAAATCCCACTACAGTTGGGTGGAAACACACTTCGGCATCGAAAAGACAATGGAAATGTTGTAGAAGCATTTATACTGGCCAAAACATCAGCACGAGGTCAACACATATATCAGGTCTTGCACTGCCTATGCTATTTCCAAACCGACCACTAAGAAACATGGCCTGTACACCCCTCTTCCTACTACTGATAGGCCATGGTAATCCATCTCCATGGACTACATTTCGGTCCTCCTATCCACCTAGCGGGAAAATGGCTGTGTTTTTGTGGTTGTTGATCTCTTTTCTAAGATCATGCTTATGGTTGCGTGCAAGAAGAACATCACAGTCTGGGTACATTTTGGAATCCCACAAACCATTGTATCATATCGGGACAATCAATTTCTTAGCACATTTAGGTCAAGCCTCTAGTCACTATTGGGCACCAAGCTTAACAAATCCAGGTCCTTCCACCCCCAGACAGATGGCCAAACTAAGGTCGTAAATTGAATGATCATGCATATCCTGTGAAAGTATAATTCCAAGCACCCTCAAACATGGGATAATATTCTTCCCTATTTCCAGCATAGCTATAACCAATCCTTGCATAGCTCAACTAGGCACAACCCCTTTTAGGTGGGGTTAGGATTCCAACCATTATGACCCATATATGTTGCACTACCCCTTGCGGTCACCTCGACTGACTCATCTCCTACTCCAACTAAAGCTGACAAAGCCACTCGGTTCATTGAGCATATCTATCACATCTTCCAATAGGTTCAGGATATCCTACGTAAGTCCAATGAAAAGTACAAGTAGCGCCATGATCAACATTGGGTGCCACATAAGTTTCAGGTGGGAAACAAAGTTTTGTTGCATTTACAGAAAGAACGCCCTACTGGACCCCATCGAAATATTCTCCCGCTTTGTTATGGGTTGTACACAATCACCAAGGTTGTGGGTGATAATTCTTTTGAGCTCAACATTCCTCCTTTCCTTGGCCTCCACCCAATCTTCAACGTGGATCTCCCTCGACCTTATTTCCCACCATTATTGGACACCTCAGAGATAGAAAAACAACTGAAACCAATAGAGCTCAACCTGGACTACATACAAAAGGAATCCAATGATTAGATTGTGGAAAAACTATTCAAGGATACATTCCTGCAAAGGATATAGCTTTATCAAGTTGTCAAAGCAAGGAATATCCTGCACCAAGGAAAGTGTCTCACCCGAGGCCAAATTCAACAGAAATTTCCACATCTAATGGGGGCGTTAAATGAAATGCATACCATTGATTTCTAAGGGGGTAGGATTGATCCATATCGATGTTGGTTTCCTCCCACCTATTCCAATTGGCTCATTTTGGCAGTTTTCCAGCTCGACTGTTTTTTCCTAGTTTTCGGGTCCCTGACTTCTGGGGTTGTTTTGAGGCCCTAAAAATATTTTTTAGGGCTCGCCAAAATTAACATGTTTAGGGATTTACACAATAAAAATGTTTATTCCTTGGATATACCTTTCCAACAGTCTATCGTGTGCCTAAAATAGAGATCATATGCAAAATTTACGACCCCAGGAAGTTGATGTACTAACTTACCCAAAAGGGGCCCACATGAATTTTGACACTTCATCTCCTAGGGTTAGTTTTTTGGATGTATAGTGTTTTTGAAATTATTGTTTATTGTAAAAAGGCCTCGATAGCCTCACTGTAATCATATTCTAGAAAATGAACGTAGCCATCACATCTCTCCTCAAAGATAAGCTACCACCAATCTAACAAGCTTGTTTTCCACTGCATTTTACAGTTTCACCTTATTTCCTTATTGAATAGAAACAAGATTTATTGTATATAGGTTATTCTGTGTTAAGCATATTTTGATAATAATATGTATTCATTTTGTTCTTCTCATAAAATTTGGATCATCTATTGTCAAAGTCTCTCTGTTGTTGAAACTTGATTTCACTGTTGTAGCTTCTCTATCACCAAGTCAACCTATGCACAATGAGGCCCCAAAACCCTATATCTTGGTTTGAAATTGGACTTGGACCCACTAGTAATATCAATGGCTGAAATTAGATATGAATGGAGAGATCAAATCAAATGCCTTATGAGTATAGGAAAAATTGTTTTTTCCTAAGTCATTTAAGTGTAGAAAATATAAATTAAATTGGGCCCATGCTTGGTGGGTCACTTTGCCTTACTTGGTGCACCCCCAAATCTACCAAACCCTTTCCTCTCTAACTCAAATTATAATACAATGTTCATCATAAAACCCATGAATCCACAACTTCATTCCAAGAGTTTTTTCACCAAACCAAAGGTGTGATGTGGTTCCCACAACGATTTCCACATGCCGAACATCTAGAGCCATGTGAGAATATATGTTAGAGACCTAACCTACCTAACCCCTCAAGTGGGTAGAATAATATATTTCCATGTAATAAAGGTCAATATTAATAAGGCCTAGTGTGACATCCCAAAAAATAAATTATTTTTGAATTTGCAATTTCTTAGGAAATTTATTCTGTTTTTGGTAAATTCAAAATTGGAAATTTTTTTCTATTTATAGAAATTTTGAATTTTGAATTTGGTTAATTTTAATTAATAATTATGACTATTGGTAAGAGATATGATTTGACCCAACTAACTACTTGACTGTGACACTTGTATGAAAACAAAATATTTTATAATTATTGCAGGAGGGCAAATGGAACAACCATGTTGAAATCAGTTGACCATGATTCCATGAGTGGGGAACCTATTGGAACTACCCCAGGGATGATTGTTACAAGTGGAAAATCAGGAATTTGGCCATTGGCAACCCCGAAAAATTAGGGATTTGGAAAGATGTGAAAATTCCCATGAGGAAAAAAATACCTAGGCATTTTTGTTTAAGGACGTATGGCATATGTGAGGAGGCAAGACACTACCTAGTATGTGGGGAAAGGACTATTGATTTCTTATTTTTATGAACATTATTTGCTAAGTGTGAGGAAAGGAGAATATTACTAGGGGGTGAACAGGACCAATGATTGGTTGCCCTATTCTACGGTTGGGAGGAACGTGGTTGTTCCCTTTATCTCCCCGTGAACTGGTTCAGATATGTATTATATTCCTTCTCTGTTTGGAATGACTAAATTGACTATTGAAATGTATCTGTTATTTAGGTTGGATATTATGGATGAAATATGTTCGATCATGTGAGGCATAAAACTAACAGAATGCCAACAAATTTAGTTCTGAGTGTTTTTGTTGACTTAAATACAAAATGAATATTGTAGTCTTCCTTTTATTTATGAAAGGGTACGTATGAAAAATTTTGGAAAAAATATTCTATAGGCTAAATTACTGTTGTACATATATATTTATTTTGGAACTAGTATAAAGAACTAATTATTCCATATATATGTATATATAGGTATGTTCATTTGTACAGTTGACAATCGGTGTAGACATTATAGAAGATTAC
>JZKD02S0354109.1:275811-298416 GCA_000966675.3 Picea glauca
GTTAGGAAACAAAAGGATAACCATGTAAATTTTTAAACCACACATTGGATAAGGCCCATCCGGCGAACAACTCAAACGACATATGGAAACGCTACCCACAGGACAACCTATATATTACAAAGATTACTCTAACTCATCATTAAATTTAGAAATAGCCTTCAGACTGGGCTATTATCAGATTCCAATAATGTATACCAACCATAGATAACGACAACGACAGTAAATAAACTTTCACAACTCTAGCAAGAATTACCAACTCAAATTTTTGCTATAGGGTAGTTTTCATGAACTATTTGGAAGCACAGTAGATCTATTTTACTACACCATTCACGAATACTTTAAAGAAAAGGGAGAGAGTAACACAAGGTATTACTGAGGATGTACAGTCATATCTAGTAAAGCCCCACAAAAACTCTACACCAAACTTCAGCTCACGAAACAAGTAAGTGCAAAAAAGTTATCTCTACTAGAATTTAACGAATCCACTAATTCAAAAAAAAAAACTTGAATCGAATTAACACTATAAGGGAACTATGTAAAAAAAATTCCGAAGAATTTTCTAAGTAATATCGATGAAGGGAGGACTTAAACAAAATTATAACAAGAGTCATAGAATGATAATAACGTTCACTGTAACAGACTCCGCTCTCCTAGTTAAGCACGATAGCCTCAAAAACTTACTAGGAAGACGGTTAATGACATTGGTTACATCGAGAAAAAACCTCCATAGCGATAAGCCTCCCACGCTGAGAATAAAACCACTTACAGAGCCATTCCAGAGAAAAACTTTCCAAACAGGGAAACAACACTCAAAGCCTTTTTCAGGGTTCACAATGACCAGGAGAAAACTTGCCTAACCCTAAGGGGGACTTCGCACTATGTAGAGTAAATGTTGAAAGTATAGGGCTGGTGAAGCCATATGATAGGGAAGAGTTGGCATGACAAGGTTAGAGGAGGGGTAAGTGAAAAGGCCATCAAAATTTGCACGTAACAGGACCCCATTAATCATAGAAGCAGAATCCTTAACTCTCTCTCACAAGTACGCCTCCTACCATTAACCACAGAAAATTTGAATTTAATAGCAGTCACTTTAGGACGTGACTAGTTGGGACTAGTTAGGTTCTTACTGTGCCAGCTTACCACTCAACTGACTCCTTCGATGAGATAAATTTCAGTTAAAACCTAACTGACCTTGTCTAGTGATATTACTCACTTTGTTATGCCATGTATTTTCTACCAAGGGTATAACTTCGTTACCTTATTGCATTGTGATAGATGTTTCCTCTTTTAAGATTAAATGGTATAACCTTCGCACAAGCTTAAAGAATCATGTGATAAAGGAGAGTTTAGGACAATAGGTCCTAAATGTAGACTATTATATAAATAGTTATATATTTAAAAATTATGTGTTGAGGAATGGTGCTAAAATCCTTTAGAGTTTATTTTTCATTTAAAGTATTAAGTTAGTCTGGTAGAGGTTTGTCACCATAGGGAAGAAAGAATGTAGATCGATGATCAGGAGGAGCATTACCTTCACTTCGCTTTGAATCTATTGAACTAATTTAGAGATTAATGTCCCATAGATTTTTTTATTTTTTTTGTGAATTTGAGGTACATTACACCTAGCAACAAGGAGGAATAACTCAATTGTAAGAAGACCTAATAGAAGCTTCTGCTTCTAGAAGGATCTTCATCTATATTGTTCTTTTGGATATATATATTTATTATAAATAAGAGTAGAGAGTATGAGAATATTTGTCTTGGATATTATTTTAATAGAGATTTGCTCTGTTGGAGGTTTCCCCCTCAAAGATGCAAGTGAACTTTTCTATCATTAATCAAGATGTTCTTATGGGTGTTATTCTGGTATTATTATAGTATTTTTCTCATTATATCATTTTTTTTCTGCCATTTCTAGCTAATATATTTATGTCATGCATAGTATTTTATATCTGGAATACTACAAGTGGTATCAGAGCACTTTACTCGAGATAAAATTATGGGTAAATTATTTTCAGGGTAGAGATGTATTTCGATGTCTTAATGCTACAAACATATGTCGTTACACACATAAACCCAAATTTAGGGAGTAATACACGCAGGAAATACAAGAGGTACTCAAGAGAACATATGTTGGACACCCTTGTAACCCCTATTGGTACCCCTTCGAGTGGTAGCGCATCAGACAACACCTCTATATGGATTGACCTAGATCTCCTGAATCCCTTTGTAGATAAACCAATTGGCCTCCCAACTTCTATAGTTCCACCGAGAACAACAATTGGGAAGATACGCTCTAGTACCTAGGTAGTTGGGTAGTACGGATAAGGGAACGGTATAACCTCCTTAGTTGGTGCCCTGAGATATTGAGCCAACTACTATAAATTCTAACCTTGTACAATATCTACTGCAAATAGATATTCAGTAAAAGAACATAAAATATACAATGGAAAATACAAACATTACACAGATATTTTTCCCCTAGAAACCCAAACCAGGAAAACCAGCATATTCCAAATTCATTCATATGTTTTACATTGTTTACAATAAAATATACATATAGGAGCCATCGACATCCAAATCCCTAAACCAATGACCTAGATTAGTCCACAACCCTAATTATTTAATTTGAAATATAAAGCCATAGGAAAAAACCATGTGCCGAAAAAACACCTAAATATGTGACACGTTTCTCGAGGCACGTGACACGTTTCCCGAGGTAGAAATTTTTTTGGACCCCGCACAAGTACTATTGTTGGACCCCACACATATATTAGAGAGCTATAGGGTAGGGAAAACACTTCACTATAGAAACCCTAAATACCCTACCCCTTGGGATGGAAACAAAAACAAAATAGACGAGATCTATTATCGCGCAACTGTGCCTTCTGCATTATGGTTGTGAAATTACTGCACATTTCTTCTTGTTAAGCATTTGTCCATTTCGTAACTATAGTATTATTCATGATGGAGTATTATTTAGGATGAAATATAAAACCAATTGTATTCCCCTTTTCTCCATGATCGTATTCATACCTTTCATTTTTAATCCTTTTTTTTCAGTGGACCTGACCCCTTCTCATCTTCCCTACTTTTCCACCTATTCCATTATATTTCTCTTCCCCCCCTAATCGTCGCAGTAACTATCACTTATAAGTCCTTTTGTGTGGTCCCACCCACCGATTTTTTCTTACCCACACTTCCCCTCTCCAAATAGCCACCACTCACAAGAAAGACCTGCAAGCTTCCATCAATCAATCCTAGGAATCCATCCAACATATCACATCTGAGATTGGATGTACCAATTCCCACCTTGTACAATTCGAGACCCAAGTCCAACACAAATTTGACACCATGGAAGCCAAATTCATGAACCAATTTAACACCCACCATTTGATGTCAACCAATTGTTGAACCACCATCCGGGTCCTTCCTCCTCGGACCAACCAAATGTTGTTGATTCCTCTCATTCTTTGGATTTTCAATCCATCTCCTTTCAGCATGACCGTTTTCTTCCCTGCGTCGAGGTCAATAAATTTGATGGCTTCAATCCTATGGGTTGGGTCACTCAAATGGAGTATTATTTTTCTTTTCATTCCATTATTGATGAGTTGGCCAAACTTCGCTATGTTGTCCTCTATCTAGATCTTGAATGATGGCAATGGTTGAAATGACATAAAAATTCACGTCGTGGGTATATTTCCTGAACCCAGTTTCTTTAAGATCTCTATGACCGCTTTGACACTAATACCCATTATCTTGGTCATTTTACCAAGTTCAAACAGTCTAAAGAAGTTGGAATATACTAAACATGCTAAAAAGGCCCAACAAGTTGTTTTTTCCCAGAACAAAAAACACTCTTTTGTTCATTGCCCTCAACCCACTAATCCTAACCCCCATGTCACTCCCCTTAAGGTCCATAAATTAATTAGGGTTGAAATGGATGAAGACCAACTGAATGGTATTTTCTATAATTCTGATGAAAAATATTTTTCGGGTCATAAGTGTAAGGAACAAAAACTGTTTATGGCCATTTCTGAAGATATTCCTGAATGAGATGTGACAATTCCACTTGTTGAAGATCCCTCCCTTCTCTATGCTACCCAGGAACCTACTGACCCACCTAAAGTTTAACCACTCATTTATTTGCATTCCCTCATTGGCGTCTCTGCTCCACAAACCCTCAAGCTCATTGGCTATATTAATAATAGGAAGGTCATCATCCTTGTTGATAGTGGTAGAACCCTCAATTTTATTCATCGTCACATTTTCCAAGAAAGTAATTGATATATTTGTGTTGTCAATAATTTTCAAATCATGATATCCAATGGTGGGTCGATGAAATGTGGTGGCCATTGTGAAAATGGGCGTCTTCAAATTGGACATTAACACCTGAAATATCATATGTTTTCCATTTAAATGGGCAGTTGTGACATTGTGTTAGGTGTTGAATGGTTATGCACTTTGGGTCCCATTATTATGGATTTTAAGGAATTAACCATGCAATTCCAACACGATGGACAAATGTATCACTTCCAAGGACTCACAGTTGTTTCTCATGAGATCATCAATTCCCATCGCATGGAAAATCTCCTCAAGAAATACCACTCTGATATTATAGCTCAACTCCATTCTATTGAAGAGGTTGAGACACCCTGTGTGCATCCTAATCTCCAAGCTATTCTCTCCAAGCACCAAGTTGTTTTTTCCACTCCTCTGGGACTTCCTCCTTCTCATGGTGTTCATGATCATTCCATACCCCTTGTTCCTCATATTTTTCTTCCCAATGTTCACCCTTATGATCATCCCTTTGCATAAAAGAATGAAAATGAGAAAATAGTGTAGGAATTTCTATAAGCGGGTGTTATCTGCCCCAGTACCAACTCTTGTTTTTCTCCTGTGGTCATGGTAATTAAGAAAGAAGGTAGTTGGTGCATGTGTCTTGACTTTCGTGCCCTCAATAAACTAACCATCAAGGACAAGTTTCCCATTCATGTCATTGACAATCTCTGGGATGAGTTGAGTGGTGCTCAGTATTTAACTAAACTTGATCTACGTTCTGGCTACCACCATATATGTATGAAAGACGTTGACATCCCCAATACTTCCTTTCGAACTCATGAGGGTCACTATGAGTTTTGGTCATTCCCTTTGGCTTGTGTAATCCCCCCTCCACCTTCCAAAACCTCATGAATCATGTCTTTCATCCTTTTCTCCGTCATTTTATCTTAGTTTTATTTGATGAGATTCTCATCTATAGTAAAACTTGGAAATCCAATCTTTCCCATGTGGATCAAGTTCTTCATCTACTCTCTCAGCATCAAGGTTTCCTCAAACACTCTAAATGTTCCTTCGGCGCCTCAGAATTTGAGTACTTGGTTCATATTGTTGGAAAGGCTGGTGTCCGGGTGGATCCTAATAAGATTGAAACAATGCCTGATTGGCCTCACCCTAAGACTATCAAAATATAGCGTCATTTTCTAGGTTTAACAGGCTATTATCATAATTTTGTTCATAATTATGGAAAGATTGCGGTGCCTCTCACTACTCTACTTAAAAATAATTCTTTCACTTGGACTCCCATAGTTTATCAAGTGTTGCAAGCATTAAAGGCGACTATGTGCACTATTCCAGTCTTGGCCCTTTCTTCCTAGAGAGGAATTGAAGCAGTCCTTATGCAAGAGGGAAGACCTTTTTCCTTTACCAACAAACCTTTGTCAGAACACCATTTGGGCCAATCAATCTATGAAAAAGAAATTTTGGTTATTTTTCATTCAGTGGATCTCTGGCACCCTTATCTCTTCGGGAAATGCTTCCAAATTAAGAAAGATCATCAAAGCCTCAAGTATTTTCTTGAGCAACGACCTTGCTCTCCAAGGGAACAAAAATGGGTAAATAAACTCTTTGCATATGATTATGAGATCATTTAAAAGAAAGGCAAAGAAAATGTGCTTATTGATGCTCTTTATTGAAAATATGAATACGAAGAGTCCCTTTCCTCCCTATCCTTCATTGTACCGTATTGGCTCCAAGATGTTCGCCAGGAATGGCTACAAGATCCTAAAATTTCGCATTTGATCCAACAATTGCAAGACAATTTTCCAGTTTCCCTAGGTTACTCTTGGCACAATGGTGAGCTTCACTACAAAGATCATTTATATTTATGTAAATAGTCACAACTTAAATCCATGGTGCTTTCAGAGCTTCATTCTACTCCCACATATGGGTTCTTAGGGTTTACCAAAACCTGACAGGGTCAGACGTTCTTTTTTCTAGGATGGTATGAAAAAGGACATTCACACTTTTGTGGAAGAATGTGATGTTTTTCAACATATAAAGGGAGGAACAATCAAATCCCCTAGCACACTCCAGCCGCTTTTGTTTCCACCCGCTATTTGGAGGGACATCTCTATGGATTTCATTGTGGGATTACCTAAATCAAGAAATAAATCAGTCATCATGATGGTAGTCGATCGTCTTTCCAACTATGCTCATTTATGTGCTCTTCAACATCCATTTATTGCATCCACTATGGCTCAACTTTTCATGGATCATGTATTCAAGCTTCATGGCATGTATTATTCTATTGTTTGTGATTGAGGCCCCACTTTCTCCAGTAATTTTTTACAAGAATTGTTCCAGCTACAAGACACCCAATTGCATCTCAGCACTGCTTATCATCCCAAGACCGATGGTCAAACTAAAGTTTTCAACAAGTGTTTGGAGACTTATTTGAGGTGTTTTTCCTCTGAAAGGAAAAATCAATGGGCTCAATGGTTACCATTAGTTGAATGGTGGTACAACACTTCTTACCATACAACTAGTTGCATGACTCCGTTTGAAGCAGTATATGGACAAAAGCCACCTTTAGTTCTCTCCTACATTTTAGGTGTCTCGAAGGTTCAGGTGGTTGAACAAATTCTTATGGTTCGAGAAGATATTCTCCATACCCTCAAAGAGAATTTGGTCATGGCTCACAATCGAATGAAGAAACAAGCCAATCAAGGTTGCTCACAATGTTAATTTGTTGCAGAAGATCAGGTATTTCTTTGACTGCAACCTTATAAACAAAGTTCACTCAAGGCCGAACATTGTCAGAGACCAGAGCCCAAATTTTATGGTCCTTATACAGTTCTTAAGCGTGTGGGATAGGGGGCCTATCAGCTAATTTTTCCTATTTCTTCTCAGCTCCAATATATTTTTCACGTCTCCTTCTTAAAGAAGGTGATTGGAACTAAGTGCCAAACTCAAACCAACCTTCCAGAGTTGGATGAAGAAGCATCCATCTGGCTGCAACCATAAGAAGTTTTTGACCAATGTCAACGTCGCCTTCGTCAACGCACCATCAAGAAAGTGTTAGTCAAGTGGAAAGATACAACTCCCATAGATGCCACCTAGGAGCCAACTAACATTCTGCAACGTTTTCCTCATCTCAAGCCTCGAGGACAAGGTTGATTTTAAGGGGGAGGGCATGTTAGAGACTTAACCTACCTAACCCCTTAAGTGGGTAGAATAATATATTTCCATGTAATAAAGGTCAATATTAATAAGGCATGGCAATAAGGAGGAATAAGTCAATTGTAAGAAGACCTAATAGAATATTTTGCTTCTAGAAGAATATTCCTCTACATTGTTCTTTTGGATAGATATGTTTACTATAAATAAGAGTAGAGGGTATGAAAAGTTTTGTCTTGGATATAATTGTAATTGAGATCTGTTTTGCTTGAGGTTGTCCCCTCGAAGAGGCAAGTTAACATTGCTATCATTAATCAAGTTGTCATTTCTGGTGTTATTATGGTATTATTCTGGTATTGTTCTTGTTATATCATTTTTGTTCTGCCATTTCTAGCTAAAATATTTATGTTCTGCAAGATATTTTATATCTAGAACACTACAATATCTTCCCTGAGCTACAAAAATCAACAGCTTTGGGATAAGAAAAATGTCCCTTTCACACTCTTTTTACTAGACCGGTTATCTTATATAGATACAATTTTTGGGTTTGTGGTATCTCTAGCGATTACTAGAGAAAGATAGAACATATCCAAAATAATTTTATAACTTATAATCTCAAAATTAAGGGCAATACACCATATTCTATCCTCCTCGTAGAAGCAATAATTTCCCTATTTAGAGGATTTCTATGATTAGATTTCTAACTTACAAGAACAAGATAAACAACATGGACGACAAGAGGCTCTTGAAAGTTCCTTCAAACTCTAGCCAAAACCACCAACAGCTCAAGCGGGCTCAAGCAAGAATGACATAAAGATGCCAAATCTTGGCTAAATTATTGCGGAATACAAGAAGAAGCCATCATATTATCGATTCTAAATATAAGGAGAATATATGGTGCGATAAAGAATTAGAGAATAAAAGAAAACTAAGATACTACAGGGAGGTGGTGAACACAAATTTAGAAAATCAAAAGTACCTTTGAGTTTTAAGAAGTGCAAAAAATAAAATCAACATTGCTAAAATAAGAATAAATTCTCATGAGCTACATAGTGAAAATGAGTGTTAGACCATTCCCAATACACAATGGGATGAATGAATCTACCATTTTTTTGACACTAAGAGGGTTGAAAATGAAAAACACTACACAAAAATACAATTTTAAGGAAATCAAAGTAATCTCTTTCCTTCTTAAGATCCAATAAACCAATTGACCTCGACATTAATCATCATCAATATTCCACAATCTAAACACGTTAAAATGATGAGACTATTTTCCTTGGAGAAGATTTGAACTAATTTTAAGAATCAAACACATGTTATTAACTATTTAATCCACTTAAATTGAATTAAATCACAATTACTATTTTGTGAATAGTAGTAGCATAGCATAGAAGTCCGTTACTGCCATCACATAGGGATTCCGTACATACCATGTCTGGTATACAGTAATCTCGGTTAGGCATATTAACTGTGGTGGAGATGACCCTGGTTTAATCTTAACCGCGGTGGCAAATCATGATCAACATGCAAGTAAGATATGTAGCGACGATCTCACTACAAAGGACTCGGAGCGCTGAGAATCAGTCCACGTGTCAGACCTCCAACCGTTTTGTTTTTTACTTATTTTTCGTTGTCTCTGAAGCCCTCCTCGACCCAGAAATTTCCTTGTAAGTACTGAATACTCTGCAGAGCAAATACTTGGCACCGACAATGACATGGAAATCCAGCCCTGAGTAGCATTGTGAAGAAAGAATAGGAGCAAGTTAACTTCGCTTTTTATTTTCAGTCAAAAAGCAAAGATCTGAATCTCTCTCACCAGATTTTTAGAGGTAGTTTGAGTTTGGAATGGATTAAAGTTTTATGTATTTTAGAACTTTAAGAGTTTTGTCTTATTTTAAATCAATACAAATATTCAAAAAATATCAAATTTTTAATTTCACCAAAAATTTAAAACCACACAAAAAAAAACATGTAAAAAAAAGAAACAAATTTAAAACCACACAACAAAAAAGCATGTAAAAAAAAGAAACTTGGGAAGAAAGATTGCTCCCGAATTAACCCACGCAGAAAGAATACGCAGAAAGAATATAATTGAGAGAAAAGTAGTCAACTCTGTAAAGCGTTCAGTAGTTTGAGAACCTATGGAAATGGAGATGACTTGGACTGGTCTGTTGGACGAGAGTTTTTCTTCGTTGAGAGCCATGCTGGATGAACGAGAAGGAGAGGACGATTTTTTTTCCACAATCGATGCCAATGGCGGGATGCTGGAGGCTCTTCTGGGCTCTTCTCTCTTGTACCCAGTAAGCCCAAACTGTACTTTGTTGTGTAATCTGGGTGGAACCATGAACGCGTTACATCGCTTGGATTGCTCTATAACCACCAATGTTGATACGCCTGAAGATCTGGAGGGCTCTCATGAGTTGGGTTTGTTGCAGAGACGAGCTGGAATAGACTATGGATTACACAAAAATGGAGGGAATCAGAGAGGAAATGGCGCAGTTGGCGAAAAGGAAGCAGATGCATGCTAATAATAATAACAATAATAGATAAGGTAATGCTGCAAGTGTTGGTAGAGGGAGGAAGAATGGGTTGCGTGCTAAGAATCTCATGGCAGAAAGGAAACGGAGAAAGAAGCTCAACGATCGTCTGTTTATGCCTCGTTCTGTGGTGCCCAAGGTCTCCAAGGTGATCTGAGATCTCTATCCATTTCCATTGTTCCCTCTGCTTATTTCCCTGTTTTAATTTTCTGTGTTGAATTTGTTTGAAGTCTAATTTTAGAGAAGCTTCACAGATGGAGATAAATTATGATGAGTGAAGTCAGAATCACAGTATATTCAAACTCGGTTTTGCAAGGACTCTGTTGCAATTTAAGACTAATTTGGATGGTATTTTTTGTTACGTTCTGAGGTATTTGGTGTCTGTTATTTTGCTTGATTTCTTTGGAAGCTGTGTACATTTTTTCCTACTAGATGGGTTAAGCCAAATTGGCCGTCGCTGTCGTATTTGCAGCTTTTAATAACCAACTTGAGTGCCATGGCCTGTCAGAGATATTGTGATCTATTCCCACAAAAAGGAATCTAAGTTATGTATCGACAAAACATCAATTTTGTCCATCATTGTTGTCTTTATGGAACTTTTGACAACTTGGGTTGTTAGCTTGTTATATGATCTAGGGAACTGTCGATTGTGACAACTTGGACTGACGCTAATTTCTTACCATGACATGGTTTTAATGGTGGACAATTTGTGTAAATAGTTCAGAGACTTTACTGTGGATGATTTTTACATTTTAGTGATTGGTCCTCATATTTGCAAACGAGTTCAATCGTCTCAGATTGACATAAGATAGTAAGATTGGGCTTCTGAACTATGGATAATGCGCGTAACACAAAAAGAATCATACTCATTCCTTCAAGTGAAAACAAAAAGAATTATCTATAGGTGACACAGTGTGGCCAATAAAGTTTCTAACGCATCATGTGACATGTACAGTGCTCAAGGCAGTGTCTATGGCATCTGCAAGTTGAACAGAAAATACCAAAATACATCAGAAAATTACAAAAGTGTGAGCAAATAGGCACCGCATCTACCAGAGAGCCTTCTTCCACTAAGTGGCATACAGCTGCCAATGATCATCTTTCCTGGTCTAGAACTATAAAGTCGGCTTCCAGTTCCTCTCCAGGAATGTCATAAGCAGAAGTTTTGGGGTGTATAGGATATTCTTGTGTAAATATGTGTGACAGTGAAGAAAGTCCGAATGGAAAGCTTGCATTTCTCCTAGCATTCAAGGCCGACGTTCACCCATCTCAGACAAGATTCTTGCTTCAACTTTGTTGCCTATCAGCCTCGGTTCGATTCAATGCAAAATATAAAAGACAGAAGGTGAAATGACAATAAATCTCCTACATTGCTCACTGACCACGGAGTCCACATTCGTGTAGATTGGAATGGGTTTTCGCTACCTTCATTGAATATTTTTTCATGGCTCTATTTTTGTTTTCCACACTGAAAACTTACCAATGTAAATCAACTTTTTCTTCGTTTGCGAACTTTTGTGAATCTATTATTGTCTGTAACAATGAAAACTCATCAGAATCTATCAATTTCGTGTTTTTAAATTTTTTTGTTCCTGAAATTTTATGGATCTTCTATTCTTTATCACAGTGAAATGTTACATGTCCCGTTCAATCCCCTTCTGTTTATAAGCTTCATAGGTTCTCTGTGATTATGTCTCATCGTTGGTTTCCTTATAATCTGTTTTAGGTAAGAATCTAATCGTTACTGATTGGTTGTGAAAGAGAATCCTTTCTCATACCCTGTGTCTGGAAATGCAGGTGGACGTGAGGACAAGAGAACGGAACGCCCTAAACATCCACATGTTCTGTTACAGAAGCCCGGGTTACTTCTTTCCACAATCAGGGCTCTGGATGGACTTGGTCTCGAGTTTAAGCAAGCAGCCATAAGCTGCCTCAATGGATTTGCACTAGATGTATTTCAAGCAGAGGTAATGACATATTTCAATTGATTACGCATTACACATGAGTATAATTGTTTAACTCTGTTGTTTTGCACATGTCATCAGTAATCCATGGGGTCAATGTAACAGCCGAGGAGATCAAAGCATTGTTGCTGGACACTGAATGATATCTCGCTTGACTGTACCTGAAGAAACTAGCTACGCTTGTTCAACTTCTTCTTCGGCTGAAAAGCATAATGAAAAGCATAATATTCTTTCATCAGATTTCATATCATAATCAATGGAATTCCTATGGAGGTAACATTTTCTCGGAAGGGCTTCTGATATACATGATGCCAAATAGGTTAGATTTTCTTTAGATACCCACACTCAAATTGATGACAATATGTTAGGGCAGTCATGCGATTGCATGTTCTGCCTGAATTACTAATCGTCAGTGAGTCATGTGAAGGCCAGGATTTTGTCTGGAAGATAGTTTATTTAAGAGAATCATGGTGAAAGTCAGTTTGATAGAGTTGCTCCAAGAGATGTTGCGTTGTACATGTACGGAAAATTTCTCATAATTGAAACAGTGCACTCGTGAATATTCTCGTTCACGGGAAAGAGTTTTTTAAGCATTTTATAATATGATGGTTGTCAGTAGTAACAATTGTTTTCTAGTAAAAGCTCATCATTGCGCACATATAGAAGTGCAAATCCTTTAGGGGCGTTTTAAATGGATTTTTATGTCAGTCGACCCTTAGCGTTTTAAGTGGATTTTTGTGTCACTCGGCCCTTAATTGAGGAGGTTAACATGGGCGTATGAGTCGACAAACCTTAAGCATCTTTTATGAAACATTGATATAAACAGATTTGTATTTAAAATTTTGTAAAAAATCAGACGTTCATGTTATATTCAGTTTAAGGATTTCATAAGCTTTTATTTTTTTTAATTAATAGAATGCTATTTTGTTTTAGTCGAAAGTTAAGTTACCTATTGGAGATGGTCACAATTAAACACCTTTTAATCTAAAATTCTAATCCGATGGCTAACAATTGAAGATGCTGGCATATTTTTAGTCATCCTCCCAAATCAATGAATATGATTTACTCTTCATAACTTCCTTATATTTTTGAATGCATCCGTTAAACTGTTTACTTTTTAACAATTACCTAATCATATTAAAAAATTATTGTAGCATCATTTTCTGCATAAACCAGGAGTGTGAAGCGTTTCATTTTCTACATGAGCCTGGAGGGTGAAGCGTTTCATCCCCACCCCAGATTACAGACGTGATAGGTCGCGCAGTCCTTACGATTTTCGATTTGCTATGGGGGGGCTCTCTCCTCTCTAAACATTTGCCCCCTTTGATTTCTCACCCAGTTGCATTGGCGAGCACTGAACCTAACACCCTTCACTCTTCTTGTCAAAAAAGATACCATCAAATCTGAGAAGAAGGAAGGGGAGGGGAGGGGTGAAGAATCCTTCGTTAAGAACATGCCTCCCACACGAGACCAACTAGCTATTCCATCCCAGTGGTAACCCAACACCAACTTTGTTCAACTTAGGATCGACGAGAATGGTTGGGTTATTCAAATAAAGGAAACTCTGGATATACTACAAGAAGAAGAAGAGGACAAGTTCGGTGTGTCCGTGTTTAATGTGCCCAAAGAGTTGTTGGCACTGAAGCCTGAAGCGTACATTTCTCAATCGGTTTCCATTGGCCCTTATCAACACAAGAGATCTGAACTTTATGAGATGAAGCGCTACAAACTGGCGGTTGTTGACAGATTTATGAAAAGAATGAACAAACGAGGCAAGTTTTAGTATGTCACCATGGAGGAGTTTAAGAAGCACAACTCAAAAATTCGGAGCTGCTATCACAAGTGCATCGATTATGAGAAAGAAACCATGGCATGGAACATGGCTCTAGCTCTTGAATGTTTGCAGTTTTATGTCAGACACTCCAACACAACCTAGGACAGAGACTTCAAGCAATTGGGACGAGTCTTAGATCTGAGTGGCATCACCATTGCCCACAACTCTATTGTCAGAGATCTAATGATGTTGGAAAACAGACTTCCGCTCTTTCGGTTGCAAAATCTTTTGGAATTGCAGATGGGTTCTGAAGTCAAGGTAGAGGAGAGTTGCTAAGGCTTGTTTGCCAATAATTATCTCCTTTCACATTCAATTTGCCCGACAACTCAAATCTCCATATAAATGAGAGAGGGAACGTAAGCGGAATAGGGTTAGGGTTATACTAGCACAGCCACAGTAAAGACCGATAACATACTTCATTTACAAACACTAATTAGAGTTTATGCTAGGGTTTGTAGATTAAAATGTTAATTTTAGAGATAATGGTCCCACAAATAGTTATATATATATATATAATTGTTTTAATATTTTTATGATGTGAATTTTGAGAGAATTTTCTTGGACAATCCACAAGATTTCTATGATTTTGAAAGAATTCTTTTGTGAATTTTGAGAGAATTCTTTTGAATAATCAACATCAGAAGTTATGTTGTAAATGAGTAGTAATAATATTGTAACTAATTAAAATAATATAATTATAATGAGTAGTATTTGTAATGGACCTCCCATTTCATACGACAACAAACCTCTCATAACAAGTACAAATTTTTTTGTTTTTTGTGTGTGTGTGCGTGTGTTCAAGGGTAATAAAGAAAGTACACTCTACGTCGGAACACGAGGATGAACATGATGCATGAAACTGCGACAACAACATAACAACCTAAGACGCACATCAAGCATATAGAAGCAAGAATCGACAATCAATCGACGAAAAAATAAGCCTGACTACCCGCCCATCCTACCCTGCAATGGTTAGGACCTCCATGACACATAAGCAACACTCAAGCCCAGGTTCCCATCGATTTTGACCATTTAAGGTCTCAGGGCCGGCGACTGTTCTGAGGAACAAGGAGGTGTCTACATCCCCTTCCAAAACAACAAGTCCAAGCCGAATAAGCTAATGACAACATCAAGAGCGTCCAGGACACCTTTGCCCACTTAAAAATCAAAATTTCATAAATCCTTCAAGAATATTAAAAGTCGACCTTAGTATTGTCTTTTACATAAATTAGACATTGAAAAGTTTTATTTATGCCCATAATGGAAAACTATGTTATCTTAAATATAGTAGCATATTTTACACACTTACACTTTAACTGTTACAGTAAGGGAATCTAATGAAGGTATAACTTGACTACATACTTCCGATAAAAATCCAAATCTTAAAGGTTTTCCAAAATAATTAAAAAGTTACTTTATTTGACATAAAAATGTCATATCTCACATTAGAATCTAATGATAATTTTAACTTGAAATCTCACCTCCAATAAAATCTTATACTCTTTTTAATAATATGTAAAGATAACCCAAGTATTTTACTTAGGACGAACATTGGTATCACAATCAATAGTAAAACTAAGTCTATTAGAGGATAGCCCTAAAACAATTTCATTTGCGCAATTCTAATTTACTAGTGTCAATAGAGTACCATCTAATTCAACATATAAGGACATTACTAAGCAAGTCTAAATCTTCGACCAGAATAATAATTAAATATAATTAATCATTAATTGAAATCTAACTAATCTATCTCTATTATAAACTAGCCAATCATTATAAACTTGCAATATTTTTAAATTGGAAATGAATGAAGCATCTACCCAACACCACATAAAGATGACAAAGGCAGGGTATAAGATTGAAGAATTTGTACTTGCAAAATTTTTAATTAGAAAAAATTACATCAGATGTCCATCAATAATTATAAATAAAACCGTCAACCATTGAATCGTGAAAACAATTTTTCAATTTCACAAATAAAGAAAAATGTGAGATATTCTAGTGTGGTAAACACATTCAATCCACATTCGAAATTTATTCACGGTAGATGTGGCTTTCTTAGAAGAAAATAAGTGGCAGTTATCAAGGGAGGGAAGTTCAATGGAAATTGAAAGCGATTACGCGGTTGAGGGGAAATAATAATTACTCTATTCTACAGAATTTATTGATATTATCAACTCTGACCAACCAATCAATATAATTGCCAGAATTAACAAAAAGATGACAACACTAGGGAGCCGATTATGCTCATTCAGTCAACTCGTTCAAGCTCTCTATACCAAATTGGGCTTACACTGTTCAATCCAAATCTACACTAGATACGAATTTAAAATGTTCCCCTCTTTTGCATATGATCATAATAATAGCTCCTCTTCTTTCTATACTCAGAATTGTTGCAAAATTTAAAATAATAGTAGATACATTTTTCTATTTCCTAAATAAGACCTCTGTCTTCTTGTTATACTCAAAATTGTTGAAAAAAGGTTGAAATAACAACGAATACATTTCTTCCTAAGCCCAAGAAAAAAGGCTCTCACTTCTTTTATACTCCTTTAGAAGAAATTTAAAAAACGGAAGGTGCTTTAAGAAAAAAAGTGGGCATCTTGATGAGTGGCAAGGGTGGTCCTTTACACAGCAAAAATGCATGTTTGACCAGGCAAATCGTTGTCATCCCTGTGGGCATTTCATGGTTTTGGTTTTAGGCAGTAACAGGGAGGAGTAGCACTCGCGTGATAGTACGAACGTGGTCAAATTCGATGGTAAAGATCGTGGTGTAAGCACTGGCCAACAATAGACTATTAGTTGTGGTTGAAATGCTAACAATTGACTTATTAATAAGATCGTTGGTCAATCAAGCTACCAGTCTACCATTTATGAAATCACCATTCGGCCTTATGCTGTCAAAATCAACAGGTTATCTGTTATCATAGATAAATTTGTTGTCCAAAGTAATTTATGTAATGAAAAGAATTGTACAAGGAATGAAAGTTTTCCGTTCAACATCTATTCATTGTCTAAAGTTTCCTTGTCCACATCAAGTGTCCAACCATTAACATATACTACACCACTATCTACGCAGCATAACCAACCCTGTCGGAAACTGAAAATGCTACTCGAATTCAGTATCTACGCATGCATTCATGGGTGATTCGTTGGGGAATTCAAGTGTAAAATGCAGTAGTAAAATAAATTAAAACACAGTAACTCCAGGATTAAACGTTGATCTGTTGTCATATTCATAGAGAGATTAACATTCACAAATCACTGGTTGAGTTAAACAATCAAATTTTTGAGGTTAAACATCCAAACAATAATGCGCTGAAATTAACCATTCATTAAACGCCCAAAAGTACAATTTTTATTAACCAAAACACCCTGGCAGTCGAGAATGAAGCGCAAGTGGCTTGGTCAAGCACCGGGTAATCGAACAATTGACCGGAATTTAAAGACAAGGGTTGGCTGTGTAAATTCTCCCCTATGTCAATGAAGTGCAACAGAAGGAGGGACAATCGCCCACAACAAGATATGAAAATTCCAAGTTGGAAGAAGACTTCGTCATCAATCAAACTTTGCAGGGTTAGAAAAATGCATCAGGGCACAAGAAAAACAATCAACCAAGGACAACAACAGAGGTAGACAAATGAGTTCATCATTTGCTTCACCATATTTGGATAGAAAAGAGGGCATTGAGATCCATAGGTATTTTAACACTAAGGCGACGACCATAGATCAAGCTCCTGGCTGACTACTCAGGCAAGGACTGGCGTGCAAGGGATGAAAATAAAACAATCGCATGGGTCACAGTCAAACCACAGGGCTGTCGACTCATGCGGGGACAAAGGCCATGGGAAATCAATCAACCAAACAATCCACTAGGATAATAAAAAGGGGTCTGCTATCAATATAAACATCCAATCCATTTACAAATCAATATGCAAATCCAAGCATAAGTCCTAATGCATTCTACTTGTACAAAATAAAAGAGTGTACCATTGCCTGATCACCCGCTTCGAATGATGTCCCACACTCCATGCATCTCCCTCTCACTGACCATCGAGACCTCACTGGTACCTCCCAACCAATTCTATCAGTACTCCTCTTCCCCCTTCTCCCCCTGAGCCACAAAGGGGCCACCCACACTATCCAAAGATTTTGTCTATCTCCCAGCTCACCTCGCAAGGCAGAGCTACAACTCCTCTTCGAGATGGGTATCGCAACTCCCACAAGTAAATCAGTCAAGATGATATTTCTGTTGTTCCACTAATATCATAGTAAAACAATCAAACCCCAATTACACACTCCCTGACTTGATCCAGATTCCAAGGGGTTCCATCGATGCCTCTGCATCCTCGAGGTCCAAAATCCTGCATACTCAGTAAAACCGTTTCAATAGCACCTGTCTAGTCAAATCGGTAAAACAACATGTCATCAACCCATAATGCCTCATAATAAAAATCAAAAGTTTTAATAGAACAATCATCCTGATCACTTGCGAGCAAGTGTCCTCAAAGAATAAGTTCGCTCAATGTGCCAAAGAAGGATATTACATACACCCCCTCTTGGTCTAAACTTTGTCGCGAAGTTTCACAGTAAAAATGTCAAAATAAAGTGTATCATAGTATCATATGTCTATCTATCAAACAAAAATGGAAACTGCTGGTGCATATCAGATGCGTCCTCCCAGGTCATCGAGTGCGGACTATAATTGTCCCATTGGACCTTGACCTGATATACCATTCGATGTCGTAGTTGTCGAACGTGATGATCCAATATGCAGATCGGCTCAGTCGTGAGCGCCCCCTCATTTGATACCTGCAAGAAACTCATGTCAATAACATGTGTAGGATCACTAATATAATGTCTCAAAATAGATACATGAAAAACATCATGCATATGCCTCAAGGAATTAGGCAAGGATAGTCGATAGGCCACGGGCCCCTTTCTCTCCACAATCTCGAAGGGTCCCACGAACCTAGGAGTGAGTTTATCTCCCTTTCCAAACTTGATCGAACTCTTATTCGGTTTAACCCATAAGAATACTAGATCATCGACCTCGTAACTATGGTCAACACGCTACGCATCGACATAACTCTTTTGTCGATCATGCGCTTCTTTAATCCTTTGTCTTATTGTTTTCATTTTCTCTTCCATTTCTTGGATCGCTTCTTGTCCCACCAGGACCCTATCCTCAAGTTGATCCCAACTCAAAGTCATCTGACACAGTCGTCCATAAAGAAACTCAAAAGGCACCATCTTAATGGTGCTCTGGTAATTGTTGTTGTAAGAGAACTCCATTGGTGGCAAGAATTCCTCCCAAGGCTTTTGTTGGTCCATCATGTACATGCACAACATGTCCTCCAAGGTCTGGTTCATTCGTTCAGTCTACCCGTCAGTCTCCGGGTGATACACAGTACTAAAGTTAAGTTGGGTTCGCAAGGCCTCTTGGAAAATCATAAAAAATCGTTCAGTAAACACCGATCCTCGATCGGATATAATCCTCTTAGGCACGCCATGCATCCTTACAATCTCACTGATGAAAAATTTAGCTATGCCAGGTGCCTAATACATCGTATGCACAGGAATAAAGTGAGCACTCTTCGTCAGAGTGTCTACTACTACGAAAATCGAGTCATGTCTCCTTGCCGTCAATGGAAATCCAATAATAACATCCATCGAAATAACCTACCATTTCGATTCTGGAATAGTGTGTTGTCGTAGTAGTCCTGCTGGGTGTCTATGTTAAGTCTTTACCTGCTAACATTCTATACATCTGGCCACATAGTTGACTATGTCTTCCTTCATTCCCTTCCAGAAGAATAAGGGTTTAAGGTCTTCCCTCATCTTCGTGACTCTCAGGTGAGCCATGTATACTACTCTATGAGCCTCTCTTAGGATCAACATCCTCAACTTATCGTTTGGTGGTATGTAGATCCAAATTTTGAACCTCAGTAAGACATCACTATCAAATGAAAATCCCTCAAATCATGGTACCATCATTGTGTTTTGTTCAATAAAACCCTCGACCACTTTGTACCAGTCATTGTCACGTTGTAAAGTTAAAAAAATTTCACGTAGATTTGTCTGAAGAGGAAACACCGAAAAGATGCGTGGTCTCTGACTCAATGCATATGCCACTCGATTCATTGTTCCTTTTATGTAAGTAATCTCAAAGTCATATTCCCTAAGCGGTTCTGACCAACGTCGTTGTCATGCGTTTAGGTCACCTTGTGTAAATATGTGTTGTAGTCCACAATGGTCAGTCTTTAGTTCAATTTTTCATCCAAGAAGGTAGTGTCTCCAAACCTTCAAGGCATATACGATGGCTAATAACTCCAAATCGTGCATCACATAGTTCTCCTCATGCCTTCTCAGTTTCCTCAAAATGTAAGCAATCACTCATCCGACTTGCATCAAGACTCCGCCTAAGCCTTCCTCGGATGCATCAGTGCATACCAAGAAGTTTGCGTCCATGTCAGGGACCTTTAGTATCAGTGCAATTGTCAACAATTCCTTGAGCCTCCGAAATGCTTCTGCCCATTTCTCGGTCCAAACAAACTTCTTGTTCTTCTTCTGCAACTCCGTGATCGGATTTGCTATCTTCAAAAATCCCTCGATGAACAATCGATAGTATCCTGCTAAACCCATGAAGCTATGCACTTCCAGGACATTTGTAGGCACAGACCATTCCATAATAGCCTCGACCTTGGTTGGATCCACAACGATGCCTTCGCTGGAGATGACATTCCCTAAGTAGTGAATCTTCGATTGATAAAATGAGCATTTGGACAACTTCCCATACAATTTGTGCTCTCGCAAACACTCTAGTACCAAGTGCAAGTGCTCTTCATGCTCCTCCATCATACGAGAGTAAATCAAAATATCATCAATGAACACTTGGATGAACTTGTCTAAGTACTCACAAAACACCCCATTCATCAAACTCATAAATACCCCTAGGGCGTTCGTCAGTCCAAACAGTAAAACAGTAAACTCGTAATGTCCAAACCTTGTTTTAAAGGCGTTCTTAGGGATTCCATCCTCCTTGATCCACAATTGGTGATACCTTGATCGCAAATTGACCTTGGAGAACACTTTTTCACCCTTCATTTGATCAAATAGATCATCAATTCTTGGTAATGGATATTGATGCGTAGCCTTGTTCAGTTGATGGTAGTCAATGCAAAGTCTCCATGATCAGTCTTTCTTTCATATGAAAATAAAAGGTTCACCCCACAGTGACACACTAAGATGTATCAGTCCCGGGTCTAGCAACTCCTTCAGCTGCATTTTCAACTCTTGTAACTCCGGGGTCGACATATGATAAGGCATTCTTGCTATTGGTTCGGTCTCCGATCTTAGGTCTATGGTAAACTCCAATTCCCTTTCTAGCAACATCCTAGGTAACTCCTCTGGAAGTACGTCGGAAAGGTGTTCTAGACCTTCCGTTACTCCCTTCTCGTTTAATGCAAGGATCGCATAAATCTTTCACCCCTTGCGCATACTCTTCCATAGCTGTAAGGAAGAGATGAACCTCAAGGAAACTCCCTAGTTCTATCCTAAAGTTACCCGTCTCTGTCCCTCATCATTGACCAAGCTCAACCATTTTGTCTTACAGTTGAGTATCGCCTCATATGATTCCAAATAGTCCATACCAATCATGACATCACACGATCCTAGGATTGTGACGTACAAGTTGGCCCTTGTGACAAACTCTCCCAGGTTAAGGATACATCTCGTAACCTTTCCTCCAACCTTCTATTTGGCTCCCAAAGCCATCTCTACGAAGCTAAACTCATCTTGTTTGACTGCCTTTACCTTAATCCCTTTTAGTGTTGCACTAGAAATGAAATTCTTGGTAGCATTGGGATCTATCAAAATACTAAGGGTCTGGTCAGTGATGGTACCTGTCGTCTCAAGCACAGTCGACTAGTGCTCTGCCTGGCAGCTATTCACCACTGCATGAATCCGATGGGCCTTGCCCATATCTCCCACGGTAGTTGGTCTAGCTAATCTGGATGCTCTGGTTCTCTCAACTAGGCAGTTGTGCTGGCAGTGTGGCTCCCCACATTTCCAACACCCCTTCTTTGGCCCAGTAGTCCTGGTACTCGAAGTAGAAAATGATGGCCCACCGGCCTGGAACCCCGGTCTGTTCTTTTGAACAGGCCTAAACTACTGTTGTTGTTGGTGTTTCGCCCCCGATAAGGTGTCTGCTGCTGAGGCATCGATCGCCGGGGTGTATTGAAAGTGGATCTCCTTTGGAAGCCACGATATCCCGGCATATGTCTGGCTGGTGTCTGATGCTGGTGTGCTCCAGATGAAACCTGCCCTGCTGGTCTCACTAGAGTTCTAGTCTGAGCCTTACTGATAAGCTCCTCCTCTTCTATGAGGTCTTTCTGGATGACATCATGCAAGTTTTGATGCATCAAAATCCTAACCTTTGCATGAAGGATGTCATTAAAGCTGAACACGAACCTTTTGACCTTAACTTTCTTAGTTTTAAGGTGCAGAGCATACCGGAGCAACTTCATAAAATGGGCCTCGTACTTGGGCACTGTACGACCTCCTTATCGTAAGGCGTTGAACTCATTGAGCTGACGCTCAATGAATTCCTCTGAAAGGTACCTCAAACATTTCCCATGAAACGACTTTGACGACCATGTTCAGCTATGGTAGGAGAATATTCCATCATAGAAGAGCGCTCCCCTTCATTTGAAATACCACCATGTGGACCTTCATGTTGGAGGTATAATCGCAAAGTGCGAAGCACATCACCATGTTCTCCAATGATGCCTCAGTGGCTGCGTCGTCTGGG
>JZKD02S0354110.1:0-18920 GCA_000966675.3 Picea glauca
GAGTTCGTATAGTGCCACGTGGAAATTGACTGTACAGGCCGTACGACCGTACAACTGATGTGGCAGTACAATGGCATATTTTTTACAACTGACGTGGACCAATTGGGAGGTGACATGTGTCACCACTGAAAAGGTGACACGTGGCACCTGTACAGCTGATGTGTCACACTCGTACAACGACACATGGCAGACATAGACAAGTACGGGTGGCAGACAGGTGGTCCAATCATTGAATGATGCATGCCAGCGAAAAGTGATGAATAAGGGGGTTCCACATGGCCCAAACATGGGCTCCCACGTGGCACCCATGGATTGGTTCAAGCGTTCTCTACCAAAATTTTTCGTTCTCCTCCAGTTTGGAACTCATGACTTATGGCTGGGCTAAGTCTTGTCAGAGTTGGGCTGACAGGGCCGCTCAAGGATGGTTCTTGTTAACCAACCCACTTTATAATATTTAAATTGCAATGTAAATGTATGGGGGGCGAAAAGGGGCTGGGGCTAAGCCCCAACCCACAATATCTTTGGTTGCATATAACCTTACTCCATACCAAGGCGTGGGGCCACAAACCATCAACCAAAAGGCGCCAAAAGAGGGGGTGTAAACATAACACTAGCCCACCTATTTATATGGGACTTGGAACCACAGGGTAGGCGCAAATGTCCATTTCACGCCATGTATTCAGGAAAGGGGCCAATGCACAACCCTTTTGGCTGGCACTTGGCCACCTAGATATCATGTGACCCTAAATTGGAGCGCGCGCCCAACCCTAGGGGATAATTATGATTTTTATGCACAGGTGGGTGTTTTTACCTATAGTTTGGCCCAGATTGGGCATTTTTGAGGATTGTTTAGCCATTTGAAGGGGGATTTGATCCCAAAAAGAGGCCAGATCTTGGGGGGAAGTTGGGAGATGAAAAACAACTTCAGATCTATATAAACTATGCCTTCTTGAGGCCATGGAGAAGAGTCAAAGTAGATTTATGCTGAGGGAAAGCCAAGCCAAAGCCATTTTTATGCAGGAAAGCTGTTGAGTAGCACACCTTTGCGGGCCATTTCTGGGAGCTTTGGTCATCCGATTTGAGTGTTGTTTCTTCTGTTGGGTTCTAGAGACCTGGGAGAACAAAACCAGATCACTCTTGTAGCCTTTTGGCACTATTGCGATGTACTTATTGAGCTTTGAACATAAATAAGAAAGCCTCACCCACTGAGACAAAGGCCCGGAGACGTAGGCAAGATTTCCAAATTTCGTTATCACATTAGTGTTATGGTTTGCTACTGTTTATTGCTTTATTTCAGTTTTGTACATGTTTATATGGATGTGATATATTCTCATATATTCTTCCTCTTTCATTAAGCTTCCTTAATTGGTTAATGAACACATGCATAATAACTCAACCATAGTCATTAAAAGATCTTTTCGAATCAGAATTATAGGCATGTACCTCAATATCTTATGAGGAGGACCATGTGCCTTACCATTTTTTTATGGTACCTGTCATGCCCACATTCTAGACATATCTCTTTGTTTGCATATTCATTTATGTATAGAATACAATCATTTGGACATGCATGGTATGATACATGAGTGATTTTAAGAACCCTCCCTAAATTCATATGTATAATAAATGGGTGAATCCCCATGATTCATAGGAAAATTCAAAGGCTATTTGATCAATAATATGATATGTATATATAATTTTTTGGCTAATTTTTTACTATTTTATACAATCTTGGCGAATCTTTCCCTGAATTATAAAACCTTGTAAAGTCTTGGAATTTTTTTTGATAAAGTATAAAACCATATATAATAATAGGAAAATGTATCCATTAAAGTGTAATATACTCATCTTACATATTTGGAAAAAGAAACATAATTTGTCCATCCTCTAGACAACACTACAATAAACATAATTTTTATCAATCACAAAGGATGCTCTCTGTTGCTTTTTGGGAAATTATCGATGATAAGGATGGACAAAATTTAGATTCATCAAAAATTGCAATAAACATAATTTTGATTACAATGGTTTCATCACTTGTTTAAAAAATGTATCAAGGCCTTTCAAATCAAATCACTTTTAGTATATTGGAATAATGTTTGCAAGTATATTGAGCAATGAACCAATTTCCCTCAATATCTACAATAGACCAAATATTGGAAAGGAATCCCAACCTTTTATAATGGTAAACAAGAAGGTTTTACATTATATGCAATAATCTTCGCAAATGTTGTGGTGCATTGTCTTTCTTTGCTAGTTTCCGATCTTCACATGGATGCACATAGAATTGAAGTATGATTACCATGTTTTATACTCAAACATATGCATATTTCATGCTATAGATTCTTAATCAAAAGGAAAATGCTAATTCTTGGACTAAAAAGGACTGAAGATGATGAAGGCTTCAATTTGAAAATAAAAATCTACCTGTATGATGCTAAAACATGGTTCTTGAATTATCTTGGAACCATCTACCATTCACTTTGTGGAAAAATGCAAAGTTTCACGTTGAAAGGAACAATCAACCTAAACACACTAGCAAATATACGATCTTTTTCATGAAGCTATATTAAGATTAATTTCTTCCTACAAAGAAACAAAATAATGGTATTTACAAAATTCTAAGAATTGTGACTTTTGTAGTTCAATTATATTTTACATAATATTTAGCAATTCAAATAGTCAACTAAGGATTTGACAAATTATATTATTGTGTGTAGAATTGAGGCCATAAAAAGACTTAGTATGCATACCTTGCTTTGAATTGCATTCACTAATGCTTCATCACAATATGCACCATGTACTTCTTGTAGAGTAGGTTATTGCAACAACATTTTCTTTGAAGGAAACAATATGATATGTAACTATGTAGTGCATAAACAGGATGATGACCACCAAACATTGGAAACCCATAAATTTTCTATATACCAGTTAGCTAGCATAAGTTATAGAAAAGGGCTAGATAACCAAAATATAAGGTGAGTGATCAAAATGCAAATAGCTATGTGTAAACTGACATTTGAACCAACGACCATAAATATAAAACAGATGCATTAAGCAAAGATTTGAAATACCAAGATTAAGGTTGTTCACTGAGACAAAGTGTATAATAAACATTTACCGACAGATACGTTAGGAAAGAGAGTTATAATTATCTTAGAGAGATTTCATGAAAATGCATTGAATATAAAACCAAGTCCCATGTCGATGATGCTTGATCTGCAGAGCAATAATTCAAAGATATTTTTTTAAATGCTAATTAAGGCATCTCAAGATTACCTTCAGTAGCAACACTAAAGTTTATTCATAATGGATATAATTTATAACCTACAAGATAGAAATGGAAAATATTTTTAAATTCCTATATGTACTATTCCCTTACCCACTTAAGTCTAGTGATGCCAAGGAAACCACAGATACATTAATAGTTTTTTTCTCCAACATGGCTTTAGGAGGGCCAGAGAGATGATGGATGGATTTACTCAAACTTTTATCACTCATATATACAAACCTCCACATTATCCACATTTATCAGTTATCCACATTCTATTCCTTTAATTTTGTGAAACCTTCTCATTCTCAAACACTTGGTATGTTGACCAAATCTAGTCTCATGCCCCAATTTTTAATTTTTGTGTCTTGAAGCTATATCTATTTGTGCTTTTACCTTAATGTGTTCACTTCATAATTTTTCTTATTCATAAAAAATCATAAAATTAAGTTTCTTCCTACCACTTTTCTTGACTTCTTTTCCAACACTTATTGATATTCAAAAAATAATAATTCTATCTTGATGAATACACCCTTGGATCTTACTAATGATGCTTAAAAAGTAGAACAAAGAGAGGATGATGTATACTTCATTAATTTCCATTTAAATGATGTAGGGCTACACAAAAGATGATAATATTCTCATCAAATCACAATTTACAGAACATTTTGTTTCAACATCAAAAGGTTGTACTATATCATCCATACGATGAACATAGAAGCACACTAAAACTATGTTGATTCAGAGCATCCCAACTACAAGGAAACATCTATTATAATGGATTCATAGATAGATGAAAATAATGGATTTGGCTACAGGAAAATCTCATAGCCAATCAATGTTAAGGGTCACAATCAATGTTAAGGGTCACAAATCTTTAGAGAAAAGTAAGAAGATAAGAGAACATGTTAATAGAGGTGTTTTCTTTATTGAAAGAGTAGTAGAAAATGGAACTTTGACAACGTTAACAAAGTAGGGAAACTCATACCTTTAAAATATTTTCCCAAAACAAAATTCTTATCTCTCTTTTATGTGTTTTAATAAGTGTTTTAAGGGCAAGAAAATTTTTAAGAACCCCCCAAAATCTATATGTATAATAAATGAGTGAATCTCTGTGATACATAGGTAAATTTGAAGGATATATATATGGCAAATCTTTTACTGAATTATATAATCTTGTAAAATTCAGACGGATTTTTTAACGAATTATAAAATGATGTAAAATTTTGGCGAATTTGAATTATAAAACCTTTTCAAATCTTTTACAAAATTAAAAAACATTGTGAAGTCTGGAATTTTTTTTGATGAAGTATAAAACCATATATAATGATAGGATTATGATAAAGTATAAAACCATACATAATAATAGCAAGAGTGCAAACAAAAGGAGTTGTGTTTGTTTCCCTCTATTAGTCCCTTTTGAGAATACTTCACAACAAAGTTAGTATATTTGTTGATGCCGGCTATCACTCTTTTATTAATTTTCTTAAGTCATTTCTCACATATATACATTGTTATATTTTTACTTTAGGGGTAAAAGTTGTTGCCTTGTAAAAATACTCCAAAATTTCCACTTTAAACAAATTGCAAATCAAACTTCAATGTCTCAGGAAAATGTACCATGTCAAAATGTAGAAAGTGTTACCATTTTCAAGATCTAGGTTTATTAAAATAGGGTTCTCTTTGATTTTTTCATAAATACAAACAACAATCACAAAAATGCACTCCTAAAGCTAATAGTCTTTTCTTAGTTGTCTACTCATTTTAAAAATTAATACAAATGTATTAAGTCTATGTATGCATGCATTATAGATAATAGCATAAACAATCATCTATGATTTTTATAAATAAAAGTAAATAAATATATTATACATAAAACATAATTTTATATACAACCTAATTAAAAAATAATTACAATATTGTATTGGAGTTATAGATTAATGAGCTATTGAGATTATGAGCAAAGATCATTTATCCCGTTAAATTTTTTTCTTTGGGTCATAAATTTTTCACACATACAATTTAGTAAAAAATCAAATGAACAAAATTATAAAAATATAAAACATCCTTCTATTTCTATTACTCATAAATTCATTTATAATGATTAATATCTTCTTGTACACATATTTTGTTAAAAATTTAATATGAATAATTAAATATTTTCTATATAAATTAATATAATATTTAATAGATGTTCAAAATTATTTATTTTCTATAAACAAAATTATAATGTTCCCCAAATTTATTTAGTTATTTGAAAATTACATATTGCATGCAATATGTAATTACATATTGCATGCAATATGTAATTACATATTGCAAAATCATTACTTTTTAAAAATACAAATCTTTTAATTAAAAAAATATTGTTTAGATGGTTTTTTTAAATATTTTTCCAAACAACATTAATTCTCCCCATTTTTATAATATATAAATTAAATTTTATAATATATAAATTTGATTGTTTCCTTCTTACAAATTACATATTTAAATTTATTAAAAAACTATTTAAAAATGATTAAAATATTTATATTTACTTAAAAAATTATTAAAAATAATTATATTCATTACTATGAACATAGTTTTCAAAAAAAAATTACATATTTAAATTTATTAAAAAACTATTTAAAAATTATTAAAATATTTATATTTACTTAAAAAATTATTAAAAATAATTATATTCATTACTATGAACATAGTTTTCTAAAAAAACAAAGCTATATATAGCCATTAAATTCAAAAGTATTTTCTTTATAAAGTTGTATTAAAAAAAAGGAACAAAGCTCTTTATATGTAGGCCTCCTTTCCAAGAATTTTTTAGGGTTATATATAAAATTAACGAAGTTCGAAAGTCAAGGTATACACAAACAAGCGTGGAAAAGCTTCGAATCAAATTGTATATATCCCATTTCAACACTTTGTAAATGAGCACCACGGTGAGTGACTTGTTTGTCCCTTCGAGTAATGATCTCACGGACTAAAAACCTAACATCGATCTCAATTTCATCGTGATACCACCAAATTTCGTATCGATCTCAATTTCATCCTAATACCACCAAGTTTAACTACTACAATGGAAGGACAACTTTTTATTATGGGCAAGCCATAAATAAAACTGAACAGGTAATTTCATCGTGATACCACCAAGTTTAACTACTACTTCAATGGAAGGACAATTTTTTATTATGGGCAAGCCATCAATAAAACTGAACGGGTCTTACCTGGACATTAACTGCAGAAATATATGAAACATATAAAGAAACCTTCCTCGTGTTATCTAGTGAATTTGGATTCCAAGTCGTTTACTAAGTCAAGGGTAGGCATTATATATAGGGACAAAATGGTTCTCAGCATCCACAATTCCATGAAATGTGGGTTATTGTTGAGTTAAAAATACCTTAAAACCAAAAATTGGGGGTGAATGCAGCTAGAATTGCAAGTAGGGTAAAGGGAGAAATCAATTTCAGAATCCTTCATTCCTATAGATCGGGGTTGAATGAAGGTTTCAATTCAAATTTGGGAGGGAAAAATGGTTTTTCTATGATCTCCATGTTAAATACGGGATGATTAATTGTTTTCCAACTATTCTTTTTAAAATAAATAGTGGACTAACAATAGTAAACCCATTTTTTGCGAAACATTCACCCACGGAAAATTTCAAGCCCCCTAATTTCTCCCATGGACAAAATTTTGCCCCTAAAATTATCCATGCTTGGCAGCGAGCTGACCCTCCCATACACATTACTGCAAAGTGCTATGGGAGCACAAATACAAGATTGAATATCACAAGATTTGTGATTACTTCTTGGCACCACTTTACCAATTCATTTTTTATTCACCCACTCCATGCATCACTGACAAGGCCTCAACAATGGTACGAAAAAATGGGAATTGGTATCTCCTAGAGCATGGGACGTACATAAGGGTATATGGAGTCACCAAAGCTCCTCATCTACTCCCAAGGTTTGTACTTGACAGGTTGGTATTGCAAGAGATCACGTATTAGACCATGATCCATGGAGTCGGGGCAACACTCTACCGAGATAAGAAGGCCATCTGACCCACTCTACCATTATGGGTCGGATCATACTCCTTCAACAACATCAAACAGGCTCAAGCCGAGGTAGACATGTTGTTGTCATTTCGCTTCGGGAAAGAAATATTCCAAAGACAGGACCCAAAGTAAGTAGTCAAATAATATTGCAACAAACACAAACAAAGCTAGGAATACACTTCAACCACGTGGGAAGAGGTCCATTGTGGTGCCCAAACATATGAAGAAGTTGTTTCCAAACGAAAAGGAAAACCTATGGGTAGGATCGTGGCTGAAGAAAAATCCCAAGAAGAGGCACAAAAAAGAGATGAAGAAGGGGCAACAGTGACAGCGACAACCATGACAACAACTACACATTATGAATCAACAAAGGGAGAGGAGGCGTCGATAGACAAGAAAAGAAGAAAGAAAGAGAAATTCCATAAGAAGAAAGAGGACACTGCCAAGAAGAAACCAAGGATGGAGAAATCCAAGGCCAAAGCAAAAGTCGATGCAACGACATCAACAACAATATAAGCAGAGGTGAAAGAAACAACAACCGAGGTAGAAGAAAAAGCAACAACTGAGAAGGCAACCACATAAGCAATGGCAAAAGTGAAAGTAGTTGAAGAAGAGCAAAGAAAGAAGGATGACAAAGCGCTAAACAATGATGCTTCTCCTATGGACACCGATCTCCCAGGGTCATCGGAAAAAAAATCCCTTCATTGGTGATCACCTCCCAGTCGACGAACTTGGATTGGGACTCCACACACCTTATAGGCCCAACAAGGTGGTGAACTTGAAGAGGTTTAGATTCGACAAGGCCACCGGTAGAATCATGCAGCAATAGACCAGGAAGCTCCCAGTTACCGGAGGCAACCCATTGTCAGTTTTCATAGAGACTCCGATAATAATAGATATTAGCAAAAATACGCTTTCTATAACATCCGTTGACAATGCTTTCACCATGGCAACGAAACAAAACCTATAGAATTTGTTCTGTCAAAATGAAGAAAAGGATGCTAGGATTAAAGAGTTGGAGGAACAAATCAAGCACGCAAAGAAAGATGAAGAAGGCCTCAAGGAGTTCAAGGCATGTGCCGAGAAGATAAGGGCAGATCTTGAGGAAACTGTTATGGATATTTATTCCCACCTTAAAGTCTTCCAACAGTTGGCAACACAAATAATAGATCAACATAGTTGTGTGCAAGCCAAGAATGTCCAATTTATCACTATCCGGGAAGGCTTAAATGATATGCAACGATGGATCACCGAGAACTTGGATGCTCCAACCGAGATGCCTCACACTCTGGAAGGGGAAAGAAGGATCAAATATGCTTCCCTTGATCGATGCCAACAAGCCGAGGAAAGGGATGACAAGGAAACAAACAATTCACTTGTAATTTGTGCACAACTCCACAAAGCCGCACAAGTTTTGACACATAAGGGGCGTCTTCCTCCCATCGAAGAACTCTAGAAAACCAATAGAATGAAACAACTCTTTGAAGAAATTCAATAGAAGATGAACAAGGGCCAAGAAAATGCTCAGGAAACCACTAAGGTGACATTGGAATTAATGGAGGAGCATATTCTTCGATCAACCAAGACGCAAACAATGATCCAAGCTTTCATGGCCAACCTGACATGAGACATGAAAACCCTTACACAAAATTCAACATCACACACAACTTCTCTAGAAGAACTCTTGTATTGTAGAGTTATATCAATCAAAGGCCAGCATGCAGTTTGGGTAGCCTATGTGAGGGACAAAGACACTTGAATAAGATAAAATAGAAAACTTGATTTTGCTCACAACTACCTTCCATTTTGTATTTTTTCCAACTGTCATCAACTTTGTCCTATTCTAACACCTGTCAATAGCATTTGAAAAGGGGAAGCTGAAGAGACTTGTAACTGCTTCTTACAAAATCCAAGAAGACACTTTCAAGAGTTACTCAAACTACTATAAGTAGAGGAAGAAGCCCATTTTGAAAGGGCTCTTCAAGCATTCTACATTCACAAACTATTTTGAGAATTAATATTGAGAAGCCCTCGGGGCCATTTTGTTAGAGACAAGAACTCTTGTAGATGGTAGCTTGCTGTAAACTACTTTCAACAAACTATGTGCTATTTACATGTGCTGTAAGAATGTCCTTTTGCTTATAGACTTCTCTTTCGCAAATCAAAATCATTATTGTATCTTTACTTACTCTTTCTTATCCTTTGTCATGAAATGATGAGTTGCTTATGTATGTTATTTCATGATTTAGATTAATTTGGTTATGTTATTTGTATGCATTTGTTGTCTAACTTTGTTGCTTCTTAATAACTACATGGAAGAAGTCATTTGCAGGGATTAGATTCATTAATAGCTGCTCATTTGGTTACCATAGTTGCTCCTAGCTATGATAGGGTAGATTATATTTTATTTCTACACTTAGTTAGCTTGCATTTGCATTTCCATCGCATTCACAACCATCCAATCACCCCTCAAACCTAGTAATGGCAGTCGGGCTAGAATCCAGATGGGTCTCCTAAACCAAACAATGCATAGTCTAATTAGAACCGTGTACCAGGGAGTACCCCTTACCGTTGAATGGCAATTACGCTTCATCAACAAGGGTATATTCAATTGTTTTCTATATTATTATATGCACCGTCCTTAATGCCCAATTCAACATCCAATATGCACCATCAAAAAGTAACTTCATTTTATAAGGTTTAAGTGCATTTTTTAAAGTGGTAAGTCTAAAGTGGGCTCACGTCAAAAAGTGCAATGGATTTTTAGAATGTGCCATTGGAAGTGTTGCATTCTATTCTTTCCCACTACAAGGGAGCTACTACAACCATACTGTGAAAGCCAAAAAAGGCCAAATGACCACCTAAACAACTCATTCCTTCTCCATTTGCTTCTTTTCAACTTAGAAAGTTAGTATTTGGCATAGAAGGTGCCAAATTTGAGCTATTTTTGGGTAGCTAGTGAATTAAATCTCGTAATGAGTTGTAAAGAGAGCCACTGCAATTAAAGGGGAGAAAAACATAATAGTTCTAAACCATCCCCAAATTTGGCTACGAATTTAGGGGAGGCTAAAAAACTCCTATTCTAACTAAAAATGACAAATGCAAAAGGAAAGCATTCTCATTGGTGGAGAAATAGAAGATTATAACTTAATTTTGGGCTCACATTTCCCTCCTAGTAGTCTATAAGAGAGTAGTTTTTCTCATTTCAAAGGATCAGAGGTTCAAATCAGTTGTCGGGTGGGGGGGAATAGAGAAATGAGGCCATAAAAAAATAAAGATATGCATGGTGGCATCACTACTTTTGCAGAAGTAAGAGCTTCTCCTCCTCCTCCTCCTCCTCCTATTGTTTCATTCTCTTTCTCTTTGTAAATATTATCTGAGTAATAGACTATGACGTGGAGGCAATTAGGCCCAATAATGAGACTGTATAATCTCATTTGGTTTCATGGTTGTATTAAATAAATGGCTACTTCGAAAATAAGATTGGATAGCCCCCGCACTTGGAGCTATTATTTTATGAACAAATTGTTGCGTTTATTTTCTAATCAAAACTAAGGTTGTTGCAACTGGTGAAATAATAGATTAAGTAAGTTATCAATGTTTTCCTCTTCATTTTTTTTTTTATCTCACATGGTATTGAACAAACAAATGGATCTATGCTTGCCTTTTCCATTTGGTTTTCCGTCTAATGAAATTGTGTTACAAAAGTAGTTCAATCTCCTTCTAAGATTGTGTTTTTTCCTTTTCTTTGAGTTATTTGTCAAGCATAACTAGATTATGGTGCCCATGGTTTAGAAGATCATTCCCATGGATAAAAACTATTAAATCCCCATTCCTATTTGGCTTCTTGGTCACCCCCAATATATATAATTCGAAATATTTTTATTTTATTTAAATTGTAGCGGCAAGACCATGCATGCAGGAAACTGATATGAAAATAATTTTTTTTTTTATAATTCCTTGATGATTTGCATTGATAAATTGACACCAATTTATGTACCTTGTATTAAATGGAATGCAACATTTCATGTGGGTATGACGTCCTTTGAATTACTTACAATAGTTAAGTATAATTATGTTTAGGTTTATTACAAGTCATCCTCGCTTGAAATGCTTCGACCTTGAAGCATAGGTAAGGATGACTGACTAGATCTAAAGTCTTCAATTTCCAAAGTGGCTTCATCTTTAGGTGGATTCTTCCTCTTGATAAGGTAATTGTTAATACTTCTTGAATGAAGGACCTTGGTCTTGACTTTTAATATTCCTTCAAGCTTCAATATTAGTCTTCCTTCTTCAGCCAATAGGAGTAGTTGTGTCTACATAGGATTTTTTGGACCCAACTTTTTCTTCAAACATGAAACATGGAAGACATCATGTAAGTTCCTTTTGTTTGGTATTTCTAGTGCGTATGCTAGTTGTCCAACTCTCCCTTAGATTTGGTAAGGGCGATAAAAACTTGGGCGCAAATTTATGACTTTTGTAATTTTTGAGTAATTTTTGTTTGTATGGTTGTAGTTGAACAAACACCTAGCCTCCTACTTCAAATTCACAATTAGTTATTTTCAAATTAGTTTGTTGCCTTATTTGGTTCCTGGATTGCTCAAGATGATTTTTTAGGATACAAACGATTTCATCAGAAGTCACTAAGTAATTTTTTGTTGTAGGAGCCTTGAATTTGGAGACAACATACTCTTTTGTTGATGGCGGAGGATATCCATATAAGGCTTCAAATGGAGTCATTTTGGCCAAAGTGTGATACATGGTGTTATACCACCATTCAATAAGAGGTAGCCAACTATGGCACTCTAATTTGCAGTCATTCAAAAAATTCTCAAGGAATCCCTCTAGGCATTTATTTACCACTTTGGTTTTTCCATCAGTTCAAGGATGGTATGAAGTGCTCATGGTTAATGTGGTTCCTACATGGTGGAACAATTCTTTCCAAAAGTTGCTCATAAATTTGGGATTCTTATCACCAACGATGACTTTGGGAAAACCATGGAGTCTATAAATATTTTTCACATAGCTATTAGTGATTTGATTGACCTTAGATTTTGATGAAATTCTAATGAAATGGTCATATTTGGTTAATTGATCTACAATTGCAAATATTCTATCCTTCCCTTATGATGTAGGGAGACCCGTGATAAATTCCTTAGACACCTTAGTCCATTTCCGATTTGGGATATGAAGGGTTTGAAGGAGACTTGGAGGTGCTACTGATTCAAACTTATGTTGCTGATAGGTATCACACTCTGCTACATATTTCTGAATAACAACCTTCACTCCTTTCTATAAGAAGGATTGTCGTATATTGTAGTATGTTTTGAAAAATCCAACATGGCCTACAAACAGGGAGTCGTGATTCTCTCTTATGATTTTCATTTTGAATTTGGAAGTGTTGGGTAAATATATTCTCCCTTATACTGGGGTATGTTATTTTCCCCTGTAAAATTGTAGCATGATGTAACGTTGTTACTGACTTCCTTGATTATCTTTTTTATCTCTGGATTTTTCACATATTCGTCTTGAACATCAGAAATCCATTCAAGAGTGACTATTGAAATTGAGAATAGTGTAACATCCCCTTCTTCTTTTCTTGATAAGCTATTGAAAAATTGGTTTTCCTTTCCCTTCTTGTAGAGAATTTCAAAATTAAAAACTTGGAGTTTGCTTTCCCATTTTTATTGTTCTAGTGATAAGCTCTTTTGGTTTAAGAAATATTTCAAGTTGTTGTGGTTATTTTTGACCAAGAATTTGACTCCAAATAGATATTGTTTCCATTTTCCAAGGCATGAATGATTGCCAACATCTACTTATCATAAGTGTATTTTGATTGGTCTCTAGGATTTAATTTTTGACTTTCGAAAGCAATGGGGTAGTTTACTTGCATAAGCACAACTCCTATTTCTATTCTTGAAGCATCACATTTGAGCACAAAGATTTTAATTAAATCTGGGGAAACCGAAACTTGGGTTGAATTCATTAAGGTATTCTTCTTCTTAAATAGGCTTATGTTTCTCATCTAAAGGAGTCCCTTTTCAATAGTGATGTTAGTGGAGCATCATTCTATGATAGTTTTTTAAAAATCTTTTGTAATATCTTGTAAGACCTAAGAACCCTCATAAATATGTGATAGTTTTTGGAGCAGGCCACTTAGTAATCAATTCAATATTCTTTGGGTATACCTTAATTCCTTTTACTGATACTATGTGGCCCGCAAATTTTATCTTTCTTCTTATGAAATTGAATTTTGATTTGTTTTTGTAGAACTTATTTTTCTCTAATAGTATCAACACTATCTCTATGTTCTTAAGGTGCAAATTCCAATTTCTGCTATAAACAAGTATATCATCAAAGAACACCAAGTACAAAATTTTGCAAGTGTGGATGAAATAGATCATTCATGACTTCCTAGAAGGTATCCAGGGCATTGGATAATCCAAAAGGCATAACACAAAATTCATATAGGCCCTCATGAGTATAGAAAGTAGTTTTTGGAATGTCCTTCTCTCATAATCTTATCTGATAACATCTAAATTTCAAATCAAGTTTCAAGAAATACTTAGCTCCACAACGTTTGTCCAATAGTTCATCCACAAATGGGATGGGAAATTTATCTTTGATGGTAATCTTATTTAATGCACGATAGACAATACAAATTCTATAGGGGCCATCCATTTTCCTTACTAGTATGGCTAACACTAAATATGGGCTCTTGCTTTGGTTTATTATACAATAGTCTGATGATTCCTAAACCAAGCACTCAATTTCTGTTTTATGTTGATGAGATTGCCTATAATACTTCGTCCCAACTAGAGCTGGTAGGCCCCTGTTGCACCATATTCTCCCCCCCCTTGTCTGCAGGCAAGCGGACATGATCCCACACTCTATGATCTCTATGATATGATATCTTGACCGTACTTGGGGGAGGTCACGAGGTAAGTCTTGAAACAATATATTATAATTATCAAGCATATTATTGAGACCTTCAGGATATTTTGTTTCATCATACATTCCTTCCATTGAATAATAATGTAAAATATAGTCTTGCGCTCCCTCCCGAATTATTTTCTTCATTTTATTGGATGAAACTATTTTGATGGGCAGGCTATTGATTCCATGTAATTTGTATTTTTTCCCATTTTCATAGAATCTCAAGAATTTCTTTTGTAGATTCAACCTTACTATCCCTATTATCTCTTAATCATGTAGGTTTTAAACCTTTATGAGTATGGTAATCCACACACATAAACAATAAGAAAATAATAACATTCACACATAGTACACAAAAATTTACCCTAGAAACCCTTGACCGGGAAAACTAATTGTTAATTTTTGAGCTATTATTAGGTTTCTTTTCAATTTACTAGATAACAATAGCATAGGTAGGATCACTGAGAGAAACAAAATCACAAGATACACAACATTTATCCTGGGAAATCCTCATGGGGGAGAAAACCCAATAAAACTTCCTTAATATAGATAGCCAATACAATGCCAAGGCAATGAACCAAAACACTAGAGAATATCCAACACTGAGAAATGCGCCTCTCTCTTCCTTCTTCTCCCAAATGCAGCTACCAAACTTGTGCACTTGTTTAGCGAATGAGTGAGTGAGATAATGATGCATTGGCTTCCTTTATTTATACAAGCTAGCAGGCGTTGGAAAGGTGTCTCTTCACTAGGCAGGGACAACTTGTCTTCTTAGTGGTTAAAACCACTTTAATTAGGCTTGGGGGCCGACTTCTCAATTTGCATAATATATTTAGGGTTTGACCAATCCACAAAAGGGGATTTGGTCAAGTACAAAGCCCGACATGATCAATCCACAAAATGGGATTGATCAGATGAATAATAACTCAATAATAAATAGAATACTCTTTGCAATTACAATATTTCAACACTCCCCCTTAACAAGAAGGGTATTCTACAAAATCATTAGGAGAGAGAGAGAGAGGGGAACAAAATCAACAACATATGGACCACTAATTGGCATATCTATAAATCATCGAAAGTTTTTTGCATAATCCACAACAAGGAGATGGAATGGCATAATCATCATCTGCATCAACATGGATTAGTATAACACTAATCCATCATCATCATCAATAACAACATGAGGCTGATACAACATCCACAACAACAACATCACAACACGAAGGCTGGAGCATCATCAACATCAACACTAAGCTGGAAACCTTCAGCATGAAGTTGACATCTCATCAACATCAACACAAAGTTGGAAATCTTCAGCATGAAGCTGGCATCTCAACAACATCAACATGAAAATGGAAATCTTCAGCACGAAGCTGGCATCTCAACAACACCAGCATGAAGCTGGAAATCTTCAGCACAAGGATGGCATCACAACAACATCAACATGAAGCCAAAAATCTTCAGCACAAGGCTGGCATCAACACTACTCCCCCTTTCGAGGGAGGTCCTTTCAGACTACACCAAGATTGTCTCGAAAGTGCTCAAACTTTACATGAGATAGAGGCTTGGTCAACACATCTGCAAACTTTTCATCCATGCCAACATAATGGAGCTTTCTGGCTCCTCTTTGCACCATATCACGAATGTAATGATACCGGATTTCTATGTGTTTTGACTTTTCATGGAACACAAGGTTCTCTGTCATATTTATGCAACTCTGTTTATCACATAGAATCATGGTTGCTTCCATCTCCATATCAAATGGACCTGTCAACAACTTCCGAAGCCTAATGGCTTCACAACTGGCGGAACATGCAATAATGTGTTCTGCTTCTGCCATGTTGAGAGCAATACTTGATTTCTTCCTACTCTTCCATGAGATCATGACTGACCCCAGACTGAAACAACATCCTGAAGTTCTCTTTCTATCAGAGACACTTCCAGCCCAATCTGAATTGGTATATCCACTCAGTCTGAAGTCATGGTCTCCATTATAACTGAGACCAAAATCCAATGTACCCTTAAGGTATCTCATCACATGTTTTGTAGCAACAATGTGAACACGTCTAGGTTCTACCAGAAATTGACTCAAGATGTTCACAGTAAAACATATATATGGCCTGGTGTTCTTCAGATACATCAATGATCCAATGATTTGTCTATACAATGTAGCATCAACCAACTCTGATGAAGTATCAACCAAGAGCTTCAACTTTGTTTCCATGGGTGTATTCACGGATTTACACTCCAACATATCAAACCTATTCAGTATTTCAACTACATACTTCCCTTGGTTAAGGAAGATCTTCTCTGGGCTCTGCCAGACCTCAAGACCTAAGAAATAGTGCATTAGGCCTAGGTATTTTATTTCAAATTATGCAACGAGCTTCTTCTTACAATTAATGATGAGATTTTCTTCTCCAGTTAGAAATAAGTCGTCCACATACAACAATAATATAACAGACTCATCATTCATAATCTTGAAATATAGGTTAGAATCAACTTTACTCTTGGTAAATCCCAAGCTCGTCAGGAAACTGTCAATTCTTCCATACCAAGCTCTAGGAGCTTGCTTCAATTCGTACAGAGCCTTCTTCAATTTGAAGCATGAGTCTTTCTGTCTTCAACTTCAAACCCTTGGGTTTGTTCTATATACACTTCTTCTTCAATGACACCGTTCAAGAAGGTTGTTTTCAAATCCATCTGGTGTAACTTCCACTTCATCTTAGCTGCAAGGGATATGATGGTTATAATTGAAGTATATATGGCTACAAGAGCATATGTCTCTTCATAATCAATGCCTTCCTTTTGAGAAAATCCACGAGCTACAAATATTTATTTATATTTTCAATACTTCCATCAACAACATGTTTTATTTTGTATAGCCATTTGGAAGATACCACATCCTTGCTCTTCGGTCTGGGAAATATTTCCCATACATCATTATTTATAATGGATTGGTATTCTCTTGTCATGGCATATACCCATTCTTTCTTTTGAATGGCTTCTTCAAAGAAAGTAGGATCCTTATATAAGATATCACACATCGAAGCCATATAACTGGAGAATGTCTTGGGTTTCTTGACTTGTCTCATAGTTCCTTCAGGGGCACCATACTTCTCTCCATATTGAATAATTTCCTTTGCCCATGCTGGCTTTCTCTTTTGGGATATCGTCATTTGGGGAGGTTCTTGAGATTCTATTTTGTCACAGTCTTCTGGAATCTCCTCATCAGGGAAAGTTGTGACTTCCCTCACTGGTTCTGCAACTCTTGGAGCTACAGGTTCTTCTTCATATACATCTTTAAGCTAGCATCTTCTTGATTTCTTGAGTGTTGCATATTTATCAAAGGTTACATCTATGATGATCTCAATATGATGGTAACCTAGTATATAAATTCTGAAGGCCTTGGAGACCTCACAGTATCCAACAAATATTCCCTTCTTTCTTGAAGGGTCCAACTTGGTTCTCTTCTCTTTTTGAATGTGTACAAATAATGGACAGCCAAATATTTTGAGATGGCTTACTTTTGGATTCTTTCTAGAGAACATCTCTTCAGGGGTTTTGAATCCAAGTGCACTATGGGATAATCTGTTCTGTACACACACCATTGTTCTTGCTGCTTCTTCCCATAAGTGCATTGGAAGATCTTGATCTTGGATCATAGTCTTCACTACTTCCATTATAGTTATGTTCTTTCTTTCTTTCTGCTACACCATTTTGTTGAGGATTGTAGGGAGTGTTTAAATCCCTCTTGATCTCGACATCTTCACAAAATTTTACAAATTCTTTTGAGGTGTATTCTCCTCCATTATATGACCTGAGTATCTCGATGTTTATTTTAGAAAGATTCTCTATCAAGGCTTTGAATTCCTTGAATTTACCAAACACTTCATCTTTTGATTTCAAAAAGTAAACCTAGGTTTTGTGAGAATAGTCATGAATAAATGATACACAGTATACATACCCACTAATGGAGGTTGATGGCATTGGACTACATACATATGAGTGGATGATCTCTAAGACTCCTTCTACTTTACTGTCACTCTTCGAAAAAGGCTTCTTGATGTTCTTTCCTTGTGCACATCCATTGCACACACCTTCATGATCAACCTTGAATTATGGTAGACCTATGACTGCCTTGCTTACATATGGTAATGCCTTGTAGTTGATGTGAGATAGTCTTCTATGCCAAAGTTCACATGGATTCTTAATGGAATGGGTCAAGGATGCTTCTAAGTGACATTTTATCTTATACAAGCCACCTTCTTCTGTTCCAATAACAATTGCATCTTCTATGGTTTTTCCTTTAGGCCACATAAGAACTTCTCCATCTATGAAAGCAACTACGAATCATTTCGTATCTAAAGTTGAGATAGAAAGTAAGTTCTTTGTCAAGACTAGTACATATAGTACATCCTTCATCTTCACTGGGGTCCCTGAATCAAGTTTATAATTTGACTCTCCTACTCCTTTGATAGGGTACTGGTAATCATATCCAAGTGTAAATTTTTGGGGAAAGTTCTTTTCCCTAAGGAAAGAGAGAAGGTCTCTTTGACCTGTCATGTTCTTGGAAGCACCACTATATATGATCCAAGTAGCCTCACCAGGTGACATTGATCCTAAGAGGGCAGAGATTAAGACATATTCTTCAAT
>JZKD02S0354143.1:0-18919 GCA_000966675.3 Picea glauca
AAAAAAAAAAATGTAAATTAAATTACACATATCAAATTTATACAAAACCATTGTATTAAATATTGAAAATTGAAATAACAATATTAAAGTGTATATGAGAATTTTGTGTGTCTTTTCACTTTAGCTACATTTTATAATGTTGAGTTTACCCTAAATCCAAAACCCAAACCATTGTATCAAATATTGAAAATTGAAATAACAATATTAAAGTGTATATGAGAATTTTGTGTGTCTCCTCTTACTTTAGCTACATTTTATAATGTTGAGTTTCTCTTAAACCCAAAACCTAAGATTTATAATATCTAAGATTAGTTTTCACAAACACTTTAGATCAATGGTTAGGATTTAATTTAATTCACTAATGACAAATACTTAGACATTTTATTAAATTAAACTCAATTATTTATAAGAAGGAATTCACTTTAATAATCACTTTATTATAGTGATTTTCCTAAGTCTTGAGAGGTATTAAGGATAACTTTCACATATTAGACACAAAACCAATGTGGAAGTACTTGTCTGATGCTACAAACATCAATACTCCCTCTTAGTGAGGAAGGTACTTTTCAAATTTCCACCTGACAGTGGTTCTCCCTTCAACCCTGACACAATGCCGCACACATCATCCTGTACTAAGGCATCCTACTGCTCCTGCTAAACTAATGCCTCCTCAATGACATAACATATCAGTGCCCTAAATTTTGGAAACTTTGTTGAAGGCCTACTCTCCCTCAATGTGCTCCTAGGAGTCTCAACTTGCTCCTGAGTATCCGTCAATTTCATCTTGTACAAACTAGGTCTCCTGATAGAACTAGAAGGGGATAACTCTCTCTTCCCATCTGAAGGTTGACTCCTCACATTAGAAGTTTGTGAAATATGCTTACCCTTTAGAACCTCCTACTCCTCGTCCTTTGTCACTAACATCAATCCATGATCCAAGATCCCCTTGAATCCACCTACAATATTTCCTTGCAACATGTATACCTTGCCCTGTTTGACACCAAGAACTCAAGTTGAGTCTATTTCATATCCTTTCAGACAAATAAGAATCCGACCATCCTTGAATGAGATGGAACATCCACTATTTTCCATTATCAAAACTGAGAACAAATTCATTTTAAGCTCTGAAACATACAACACATCTGCCACCTTGAGAGAACCTCCTGACTTTAGCTGGAACCTGACTGTCCCAACTCCCTCTACACCACATTTGACATTAGTTCCAAGTTCCACATGAAAATCCGAGTCCATCTCTGACCAATTGGTGAACAACTCATGTGTCCTTGTCATGTGACGAGAATCCCCACTATCCATGAACTAGGCACTACCGGAAACTGTGCCAGAAAGACAAGAGACTAAAATAAATTTTTCTTGAACCTTTCAACAAACTCCTTGACTCGAGTTTCTATAGTTGCTGCTACCTGCTGAGACTTACACTTCACTTTATTTCGTTCAAGATACTGTGAAGCATAGTGGCCACTCTCGTGGCACACAAAGAATTTCACTTTTCTCATATCCTTCTTCTTTCTAGCCTATGTAGTTGACTCTCCACTTGTATTCCCCTTGCTCATTTTTTTTTTTTTTGTAAGTGATTTGAGATTCTATATTACTGAGTAAAATATTGTACAAAAAAGGCTAAGGGGTGGCCCTTGATCTGCCAAAAAGGAAACCAGATCAGGGGTCCCCAAGTTGTGCTATCTACACTAGTGGTAAGATAGTTGGGCTACCACTCGGGGAAACCGACCCAATCTCCATAAGTTTGTTTAAAGAAGAAAAAAGAACTATACCATCTGAAATACATAAAAGCAAGAACATATAACATAAGCTGGTCCTATACTGATAAGCAACAGAACTTGAGTTGGTGTTGCGCTAGTCCACGTAGATTGGGTGGTTTTCATCTCCTACCTTCCTTACCTCATTTTCCTTTTTCTTCTCCGCCATGCACGTCCTTCTGATGCTAGCTGGTGTTCTGCGTCGGTCTGATGGAGTGATGTCTATGTGATGGACATAGCGAAGGTAGAGTTGGAATTGACTAGCCAGTCGATCTATTTTTTCACCTTGGTTCCTATGGTTCTCTGCTATGCCTCTTACACTGGCCTCAAGGTCACTGAGGCGGCTCATGATTTCTATGATTTCCTTCTTGCGGCCTTGGTTTTCCACCCTGTTGGTCTTGCTCTTAGCTTACATATTATCATTTTTGTATGCCAGGCTTCCTCCACTATTTTTTGGTAGAGGGTTTTCCTAGCCTGTGTGGCCCCTGGGTCCCTTAACTCGCCTGCTTCTTGGATGAGTTCCACCCAAGCTTTTCCTTGGCGCTTGATGTTGACTTCCCGCTCCCATTTGTCTATGATTACTTTACCATTTGTATCTGCCTGCTTGAGGAAGGTGCCTTTGGCCTCTCTGGCCGCCTGTTCCATCCTAGTGATCTTCCGGGCGCTAATTGGGAGTTCCTCCCCCTGGGGTCCCCTCTTACTCTGGGTGTTCTTCGTTCTTACCATCTTTTCTTGTAAGTTGTGGCTTATGTCGTGCTTTCTTTCTCTGCTACTACTCTCCCCTTCCTGGTCTCTAGAATTGCTACTAGTTGGTCTGTTGCTATCCCTGATGCTTCTTCTTTTATAGAGTTTCCCCATGGGTGGTCTTCTCCAGGTAATCATTTGTCTTCCGTAAAGGCATATCTTTTGGTCCTTTATCTCTATTTCTAAGTGTGTGCACTTGGGATCTTTGCCGTTGCTCCAGCGCTAATCTCTTTCCTTACATGTTGTCCTCCAATCATTTCCTCCCTCGGGATCTGGGTGTAGATGAGGTGTACCCATACCTGCTGTCAGGCTCTCCCTTTGGTCTTCGTCCTTTGTCGGCTGTGGCTTACCCTTTCCATTCTCCCACGGCCAACCCTTGTACTTCCTTCTATTGAAAGGACCTTGGTATCGTACCCCTTCTTGTGGTGTGACTGTGATCTGCATTGTAACTCGTGTTTAAAAGGTGACCTAATGGATTCAACCTCGATCCTACTTGCCCTTCGTTTAATTCTGTGTCTCCAGCCTCGATGTGGTCGCCCGTACTTCGACTTCCTTCATAGTCCTTTGCCACTAGATGGGTACAATCTATCTGAAACTGGCCACTTGGGATGCTAATCCATGTGGCATCCAATTCTGATCCTTCCATGTCGACCCCTTCATTAGCAATTCTATCTGCCAGTCCATTTGTTGACCTGTAGACCCAATGCAACTCCACTACGATCCCTTTCTGCAGATGCTCCTGAATCTTCTGTAGATAGTACGACAAGCGTCAATGCCTCTGTATTTTTCCCACTTTGGTGACGTTTTGGAGTTTCCTTACTGTGTTGATGACTAGCATGGAGTCTCCTTCCACTATTACATTTTCCATTCCTTCCCTGTGTAGTATCTCCAGACCTGTCTCCAATGCTCCAAATTCCGCAGTGTTGTTTGTTGAATTCCCCAAACTTCCTGTGTACAGTCGGATAATTCTTCCTTGGCTGTCCCTGATTACTCTCCCCATATCGGTTCGTCCTGGGTTTCCCTTCGATGCCCCGTTGAAATTTAGCTTGAGGGAGCCCTCTGGTGGCGGTTTCCAGTTGCGCTCGGCTAAACTTATTTGCGGCATTTGTCTCACTTGATTGGGGTTGTGTCTTCCTTTCATTTGGAAAGCCTCTAGAATTCTGAGATCCCGATCAGTGAGTTGCACTCCTCTTGTTCGGAGGTTGCAGCTTTGTACCGTTTCCCTTATCATGGATATTACTATTTCCTTGATCTTTCCAACTGCCCAGATTTGGTTCCTGAAGATGCGCCGATTACTTTCCTTCTAAATTGCCCAAATGATCATGCCGGGGGTGAGGGTCCAACAAAGATTCACCTCTTTGTTGTCACTGTACTTTTCCTCCCAGGTATTTATAGTTGCGTAAATGTTTCCTTTGACCCTATTAGACTGATAGAAAATTCCTGCCGCCAGTCCCATAACTCTGTTGTGTAAGGAAATTCATCTAAGAGATGGTTCGTTGTTTCCTCCTTTTCTTCACATAGGTGGCATCTTGAAGGGCCTATGAAACCTCTCTTATTTAGGTTCTCCCAAGTTAGGATTCGGTTGTGTAGTATTAGCCACTGGAATATTTTTATTTTTGGCCATTGGGGGCTATTCCAGAGCTTATCCCAATGATACACCACAACTTCTTGATCCTAGTTTGTTATGTAGTGGCATACTTGTTTAAGATTGAATTCACCTCCATCTTTGTGCCCCCATCTCAGCTGGTCATTTCCCTCCGTGACTGCAGTTTTCGTTCTCCCCAATTCTTCTTCCACTTCTTTAACTTCTGTTGCGGTCTAGTCTCGAGTCTGTGGGATGAGAGTGTTCTAGATTCTCCATTTGTTGCGCTTTGCTTCTTATTTCCAGTAATGGTAAACTCGAGTTTTTCCTTGTGCCATCATCTCCTGTTGGAGTTCCTCCCGGCTCAGTTGTTCCATTTTGGGTTCCAGATGCCAGGTGTCCTCCCAGAATCTAGCGGTTCTGCCATTCCTTATTTCCCAAAAGCTATGTGTTTGGATCAAGGTCTTGTTGCACCAGGCTAAGTTTCATATGGTTGAACCCTCCTTGGTGCCTCTGAAGTGGATTTTGTCCTGGTTACTAATATCTGGGGTGTACTTTGCCTTCCACAGGTTAACCCATGGCATGGTTGTTTCTTTGACCCATATCCACCAGAGCTTCGCCCCATAGGCATCGTTGGTTACTTGCAGGTCGTGTAGCCTAAGGCCTCCCTTGCTCTTTACCTTACACACCTTCTCCCAAGCCACTAGTGCCCATTTTTTCCTTGTTTCCGCTCCACGCCACAAGAATTCCCTTTGTATGGTTCTTATTTTTTGTAAAATTCCTTTGGGGGCTGGGAAGACTGACATCATAAACATTGGGATAGCTTGCAGAACCGTCTTGGTTAGGATGAGTCTTCTTGCCAGGTTGATGGATCTGAAAGTCCAATTGTTTACTCAGTCTTGAAGCTTGTTGATTATTTCTTCCCATGTTGACATCATGTAGGCTTTCTCTGTCAGGGGGATGCCTAAGTACTTGGTTGGGAGGGTTTTGCATTCAAAGCCCAGGATGTTGGCTAAATTCCTTTGGATAGTTGGGTTGGTGTTAAAGAAGAAGATAATTGATTTGGACTAGTTTATCTCAGCCCCCGAGATTTCCCCAACTCATCTAAGATTCGTTTGTAGGATTTCGCTTCTTTGACTGTGGGCATGCCATGAAGTAATGTATCATCCACGAACTGTTGGTGTGTGTAAGTTGGACAATTCTAATAAGGTTTGATTCCTTTATTTCCCCTATTTCGGTTGTGCTTTTTATGCTTTGATTGAGTCCTTCCATCATTAAGATGAATAAGAAGGGGGACATCGGGTCTCCCTGTTTGATGCCTCTCGTGGGCCAATATGGTTTGGTAGGGGCTCCATTTACTAGTAGCGAGAAGCTTGTGGTGGATACTAGGTTGGTTATCCATCAGATCCAGTGCTGGGTGAAGCCGAAGGCTTCCAGGGTTCTGATCATATAGTGCCAGCTTATTTTGTCGTAGGCTTTCGCTAGGTCCAATTGTATTATCATTCCCCCTCTTTTATGAAGCTTCAGGGTGTGGATCAATTCATGGGCTTGGATAATATTGTCCATTATTTTCCGTCCTTCTATGAACCCTGATTGCTCTTGCGACACCAGTGTGGGTAGTAGTGGTTTCAGTCTGTTGGCTATAACCTTGGAAATTGTCTTGTACACCACATTTCACAATGCTATTGGTATGTAATGATCAGGAGTTTTGGCTTCATTTAATTTGGGGATGAGTGTTATCAAAGTAGCATTTAGTGCTTTCAAGATGGAGGCTGACCTTCTAGAGTCTTCTACTACCTTGTACACATCTTGTTTGATGACTTCCCAGCAAGCTTTGAAAAACTCCGCTGTGAACCCATCTGGGCCTGGAGCTTTTCCATTGGGCATTTCTTGGAGTGCTTGGTCTATTTCTTCCTCCGCAATGGGTTTGATCAAATTTTTGTTTTGTTCTTATGTTACCAGGCGAGGGATGTGCTGGGTCACATTTTGTGTGGCCTCCGTTCTATCTTGATTGGGTTCCTGGGTGATCTCGTGGAAGTGGTTTACCAACGTTGTTTCGATGTCCTTATGGGACTCTCTTTCTATTCCATTCGGGTCCCTTATCTTCAAGATTTTTCTATGGGCTCTTCTGGCCATGGTTTTTCCGTGAAAGAACTTGGTGTTCCTTTCCCCTTCCTTTAGCCATCTGATCCAGAACTTTTGTCTCCATATATTTTCTTCCTGATGGCACCTTTCATCCCATTCCTGGGTCATCTGGATCTCCTCTTTTTTCCTGTCCTCATTGTAGCCCTCCAAAATGCAGGTTTCCTGGAGTTTTTTCATTTTTTCTTCTATGTTTTTCTTCGCTTGGTTTATATTCCCAAAGGTGTCCTTGTTCCACTCCTTGAGCCTATAWTTGATATATTTTAGTTTCTTGTAGAGTTTGAACATCCTTGTCCCTTGCTCTGGTTKCTCTTCACTCCACCACTGCTTGATATTTTCCTTGAAAGTCGAGTGTTCCAACCAAAATTTMTCGAATCTGAAGGGTTTGTTCTTAGGTGTGGTCTGGAAGCCTGCTTCTAATTGCACTAGCCAATGATCAGATCCCCCCCATGGAAGGATGTTGSAGTCTAAGGTTATCCCTTRCATAATGAGTGACTCTGACACTAGGAATCTGTCGAGTCTAGTTGCTACCTAATGTTGGCTCATTCGCTTATYATTCCAGGTGAAATGGCCATTTTTGGTTTTCATATCTACAATTTCCACTGTCTATGAATTTTGAGAATTCCTCCGCATCTCTATCCAATCTTCTTGTCCCTTCTTTTTTCTYTGCGAGTGACATGATGATGTTGAAATCCCCAGCTAGGATCCAATGGAGGTTGTTGGCTCAGTTTTTGAGGTCTGCTAGATCACTTAGCATTCCCTTCCTATCCTCTGGCGCCTGGGGTCCATACACATTAGTGCATAAAATCTCCTCTGTGTTCCCAATGATTTGCATGCGGACTGTAATGGTATGCCTTGTCGCTTCAGCTGCTATTAGGCTTAGTACTTTTGGGTTCCACAAGGTGAGGATGCCTCCTGCCATTTGGTGGCATCCAATGGCCGCCATCTTGTACTTGCACCATTGTTGTTGACTAATTGTGTCCATTCTTTCTGTATTACACTTGGTCTCTTGGATAAAACAAAGATCCGGTTGTTCCTGTTTTAATCTATTCCTAAGGATTCATTGTTTTCTTGGGTTGTTAAGGCCTCTTATATTCCATGTTATAACCTTCATTTTAAACACGAGGGGGGGAGTTGGGGAAGAGTTTTTTTTATCTTACCCGAGTTTATCAGTAGGGCTCCAAGCTCCTGCAGGTCTACATTGTTGGATTTCCTCCCTTTTTTCCTCCACACCTGTTTGGGTGAGAGTTGTGATTGTACCTCGTCGGCTTTGAATCCTAGGTGTCCAATCTCCCCGTGTGCTCTCTTTTGGCCTCTAGCTTTGGCTTCCTCCCTTAGGAGGAACAAGTATTGGATGTGGTCTAGTTGCTCTGTTGGTACATTATCCACTCCCTGTCTTTTCCATTGCTCCAGTATGTTCGTGAGGTCTATCCCTTCCCTTTCCACAAGGTCTCTGAGTTCCAGATATTCTATGCCTACTTCACTCAGTGTCATTTCCACCTCTCCCTCTTCGTCTTGCATGGGGGTGTTGTTGTCTCTGATCTCTCCTTCCATCGGAGTTGCACAACTTCCTTGTTCCTTCTGATTGTTAGGTCGATCGATGGGCTCGTTTGTTGTTTGTTCTTGGATTTCCTGAGCTGTTATCGCATCCTTCTTGGCCTCTGCCCCTTGATTGGTTTTATACCTTCCTTCCAGACTCAATTAGACTTCTGGGTTATTTCCTACCTGGGCTTTGCTCTGCCTTTTGTTGGCTCTACTTCTGGGGTTTGTTTTAACAAATTCATCCTCATCCTGCCATGGTTTGGAATTTTCCGTTTCTTGCTTTTTATTAAGAGGGCATTCCCTGATCATGTGCCCATGTTCATGGAATCTTATGCATCGAAAGGGAATTTGTTCATAATCGATGTTTTGGATCCATTCCTCGTCCCTAAATTCGAGGCATATCGCTTCTGGGAGTTCTCCCGACACATCCATCTCTATGGATATTCTTGCGTAGGATGTGTATCTCCCTTCCAGGGTTGCTTCTGAGGTCTTTATATATTTCCCCAGTTTATTCCCTATCACTTCGAAAGTGGAGGGTAGCCAATAGTATAAGGGTAGGGAGTAGAGTCTCAGCCAGATCGGTACCTTTTTGAAGGTCTCTTTTTCTAGGGAGAAATTATCCTTCCATGGCTGCATGTATAGTCTTGCTGATGCATGGAAGTATGGACCTCCTTCAAATACTCTGTCTCTATCCTTCAGGTTTATGAATACTGATGTGAAGAAACCTTTCGAGCCCAGGTGGAGCTCCACTTCCCCATTTGGCTTCCAGTGATATTTGATCCAGTTACGCAGCTCTTTTTCTGTGGGCCATAATCCCATAAATTTACAGATTAGTGCATGCGCCTTCATCTTATCTCTGTAGAGTTGCATCTGTGGATCCTCTAATACCACCTTGGGTATCAATGTTGCTTTGGGTTTGCATGGGTTATGCTCTTCAGTCCGGTTGGTCTTCATTGTGTCTTATGAATCGTTCTGAGTTTCTTTTGCTTCCTCTTCCCTGCATTCACTTTTCCCCTTGTTTCTTTCCTGACCTATTCCAGGGTCTGATCCTGAGGTGCCTGCCATTGGTGCCTTGAATTCTCCACCCCTTGGCCCTCTCCCTCTGTCTACCACTATCTATTTGTATGAGGGGGTACCCTTACCCCCTCCTCTGGTGCTCATACTGTTCTCTGCAATGGCTGCAACTGTCCAAACCCTATCTTGTGGTTGCTCCGAGGAACACGGTCCCCCCTTGCTCCTTCTTACCTGACTAGCAAGAGCCAGATTCTCATCATCACCAACCTGTTGGCCTACTAGATATTCCTCATGTATCTCTTCCTGAATGAAATCATCCCATAGCCTGTAAAACCTGGGAAGTGTCTCCTGTGCCACAATGCCTTTAATGAATGGGGCCCATGGTTCAAAGAAACCATTTAGGGTTGTCCTGACCAACTCTTCATCTGTCACGAATTTTCCAACAGTCACCAATTGATCACATACCCAAGATAAATAGTCATTGTATCTAATTTATTCATCTTGGCGTCTCTGAGTTTTTCACTCAACACCATCTTCCTGTTTGCATTGCTACTTTGGAAAATATTTTTCATAGCTACAAACATTTCCCTGGATGAATTCTTCTCAGATATGTGAGGAATCAAATGATCTTTCAATGCATCTAAGATGATCCTCTTGGCTTTCACGTCCTTCAATTCATGGGAGACCAAGTCCTTTGGATCCGTCGGTGGGGTCACGATTGTGTTATCAAAATCCCACAACCCATTCTCTATGAGAATCAATGTGACCCTACTCTTCTAAGGTACAAATTTCGATGCACCCTCCATCATGTACTCCAACCTAAAACCAATTGTGAACATCTCCAAATTAGAATTTTACCAGGAAATACAAACTGCTAAAAAATGTGCCTTGTCCTTCAGACATAGCAAATTGAAGAATTTGTGCTTAGTCCTTCAAGCACAAAAGTGATCTTTGGTTGCCCATATCTATGCTTGGGACTCTTCTATCCATTTCCCACTACCCGTGTTAGAAATAAAGAGATCTTCTCATTTTTCCATAGACAATATAGCAATATTGTCACCCAACCATAGGTTGAAGCCAACCCCGAGCACCTTAACCTTGATAGATAGAATAGTTCTAGAAGAAAACCCTTAGAACCAATGGCCAACCAAGGTAGCATACGTATGTCCAAATCTAGCACACCAAGAAGAGAGTCCAAACCATAGCCAAGGCAAAAATTCCAACCCATAACCAAAGACCAAAATCCCAGTTGCAGTAGTTGCAGCTGCACTCCAAAACTTGTGCATCACTAGCCTCTGTAAGTTGTGTGAGTGTGTGTCAAATGAGGTCTAGCGCCTTCTTATTTATACTATTCCAAATCACCTGACTAGGCTGACTTCTCTTCCTAGAGACTAATAACTCAATATTAATTAATCTCTTGAGTTGACTTGTCTTCTAGGGTTATTATCCAACATTTTAGGGTTTCTCTTGCTTCCCGAAATATTCTAGTCTCTTCAATGTTATACGTAGATGTTAATACCTCCCGCATCTACCATAATATCAACAACCCATACCTCTTCCTGCTACCCAAATCCGTTTCCTGTGCTTTCAGCGGTCTGCCCAAGGCCCTTATGGCCTGCTCGCAGCTTGTAATATCCCTTGATATTTTTTTGGGGAATTTTGTCTTAGTCTATAGTGTAGAATTTGTTGTTTGGTGTTTTTGGATATTTACTAATGCAAACATTTCATAAAAATTTCACTATTCCAACTTTATATTTATTTGACACCAAATATACATAACATCAAACAAAAAAATGACAATAGCCTGATATGCTATGATTCACTATATAGCACCAATATATGAAACTCAAGGAAATCACTATACTAACAATTTGCAACAACCATTACACATTGAACTAGTGACAAAGAGAACTGTAAATAGGAGGTGAAGAACATGTTATTTATTGTTGTAGGCAATGTTTACATGTATTGAGGAAATGGAACTGCAAACAGTTGCCAAAAGACTTCACACTTCCATCTATCAACACCCACAACAAAAGATGCATAGATTTGTAAGGATAATGCATATAGCTTAAAAGAAGTCACCTCTACCAGTCAACAAATTGATCCACACTTCCCACTCGCCCAATAAACAGTGAAACAATGCAACACTATGAAGAATAGGTCTTGATTTGAGATGGCCTACTTAGCCAAGGAGAAATACATTGGCTTGGTAGGAAATATGACCAGGTGGTGATGAAACTTGACTTGAGTAAATAAAATCAACCTATATAGGAGAAAGGGACTCAAAATAATTTTCTAAATTCATAAAATCACATCCTTCAAAGATAACTTATTCAAATCACATCCGATTTCCAAGTCGACTTCTTCAAGCATGAACTCAGCCGCCGACAAATATAACTTAGTTGCAAATCGAAAATTCACTACCAAATAAGAAACACTGGATCATAGTGAAGAAACACAGATGATCTCTTCCCCAAATGACTAGCTAGGGTGGATAGTCTCACCACCAAAACCAATCTCATAAATTTCTCCTAGGGTTTTCATCCCAAAAGTCGAAAATCCACAAGAGCTCTCTCAACTTGATTTTAGAAATTAACAAGTAAATGAATGAAAGAGGGGTGCCTCGTTTCCCTTTTTATTCTCTGGTTGACCCTTTTGTGACCTTTTTACCTTTTAATAAGTTTAAGTGACTCTTTCATTTCTCCATAGTCACTTAGGCACCTTTCTAATTACTTACTTGATGTCACCTTTAAAAAAAAATAATTTTATTCCCGCTTCGATGACATTAAATAATTATTAATTCCCTTTTCCCCACTGCCTATAGCCTACAATAATTACTTAGGATATTTCTTCAATCTCCTAGAGAGTTCATTTGGAAAGGGACATTATAGTCCTCTCTTCTCGAGATTGCTTGTCCTCAAGCAGTTGCAAATTCAGATGTTGCAAGATTTGATCACTTTCCCATGTGGCATCCTCTGTTGGTAAGTCTTTCCATCTGATGAGGTACTTTGAGATCACCCTGTTCCATAAATTACTCTCTTAGACCTCCAATATCTCCTTAGGAACCAATACTTGTTGTCCCTCCTCATCCAATGGAGGTAACTCTGTTGAAATAGTTACCTATTGTCCCAAAGCCTTTTTAAGGCACAAGACATGAAACACATTATGAATTTTTCTTCCCTCCGACAACTCCAAATCATAATCCACCTCACCAACTCTCTGAATCACCCTATAGGGCCCATAAAAACACGAATTAAGTTTATCTGCACCACTTGTATTCAATGAATACTATCTGTATGGATGTAGCCTCAAGAATACCAAGTCTCCCACCTCGAAACTACGCTCAATCTTGTGCATGTCTGCATAGATCTTCTGTTAATTTTGGGCCATCTGTAGGTTATCATTGAGATTTTTGAGTATTTCTTGGCTCTCCTGGATCCATTCCTTGGCTTTGGGATCCTTGCTATCCCCAAATTCCAAGTCAACAAAAGAAGGAGCATCATAACCGTATAATTATCAAAATGGTGTCATACCGATGGACATGTGATAAGTGGCATTATAATAGTATTCCCCTAAATTCAACCACTTCATCCATGCCTTCTGTGGCCGGGACACGTAGTTATGTAGATACCCCTCGAGCCATTTGTTCACAATCTCTGTCTATCCCTCTATTTGATGGTGGTAACTAGTGCTGGGAGTCAACTCTGTTGCATCCAACTTGAACAACTCCTACCAAAATGCACTAATGAACTAGGTGTCCTTGTCATTGACAATATATCTCGACAATTCATGGAGTCTGAACATCTCTTGGAAGAATAACTCCGCTACTTGTGCTTCCTTGTACTCAAAGGATATGGAAAATAAACGTGCAAATTTGGTCAATCGACCGACCACTACATATATACAGTCTCTACCTTGGACCTTTGGTAAACCTGTGATAAATCCCATAGATATGCTCTCCCACTTCTGCTTTGGGATGGGAAATGGCTATATTAATCCTACAGGATGGGTTTTCTTTGACTTGTTTTTTTGAAAATTCACATACTCTCTCACATGATTCATTACATCCTCCTTGAGGCCCTTCCAAGTGAACCTTTCCCTGATCTCCCTATAGGTTTTAAAATATCCTAGATGCCCTACTAATGATGCATCATGCATAGCCTCCATGATCTTATCCTTTACTGTAGATTTTGGAACTAAAGATATACGATATTTGTAGTAGATGATGCCATCCACCACTTTGTACCTACCATCCTGTACACTGCGATCCATTACCTCACAAGAATTTTTTTTCTTGGAATATTCCACCAAGAGATGAGATTTCAAGTCAGCCGAAATCTTTGCAAGCGAAAATACCTCTGGTTTCCCGGAGAGAGCATTTGCAATTGCATTATTCTTTCCTTTAACATAATCGATGTTGAAATAATACACTTATGGTTTTCTAACCCACTTTTGTTGCCTTTCATTCAAGTCCTTTTTCCCCAATAAATGCCTTAAACTGTTGTGGTCTATTTTAACCACAAATTTTCCACCTACCAAGTATTGTCTAAACTTCGCTAAGGCATGCATGATGGCGAGCATTTCCTTGTCGTAGATGGAGTATAGTATTTCCAACAATGTGAAATTCCTGCTCTCTTATTCTATCGGATGCCTTTGCTGCAACAAAACTACTCCTATCCCCTCACCCGATGCATTGCACTCGAGCACAAAGGGCTGAGTGAAACTAGGAAGTGCTAGAACTGGGCAAGTGCTCATCAACTCCTTCATCTTGTCAAATGTCCTATGAGCCTCATTTGTCCACCTGAATTCCCCCTTCTTTGTTAGATCCGTTAGTGGTGCATCCAATTGTGAAAAAACCTTCACAAACCTCATGTAGTAGTTGCAAATCCAGAAGAAACCGCATAGGTGTGAAATAGTTTTGGGTGGTGTCCAATCCATTATAGTCTGAATCTCCTCCCTATGCACTTGTACTCCATGAGCACTGACCACATGGCCCAAGTATAAGATCTCTTTCATTCCAAACTCACACTTGGAATCCTTAGCATACAATGATTGTTCCTCCATGATGCTCAGGATATCCTCCATATGCTCCAAGTGTTGCTTCCATTACCATTATTATCCCCATGGTTCTGGTTTTCCTAGTTAGTAGAAATCAACTGTGTCAAGAGTTGTGCCAACTGTTGCTGCCCATTAGCTAAGCCCTCTAGGATTTGTAAGGCTCTGTCTTCATTATTGTCCCCCATGCCTTCTTCTTTTTCTGCCTCTGGTTGGATTTCTTCTACTATTTCTTCTCGGTGAAATATGTTTTCTTCCCCTTGTTGACTCCTACTTCTGTAGGTGATATATCTTTATTTGTCTTCTTGTTTCATGAATTACTAGACCCATCAAGTTGGCAAGAATGAGGCTCTGGTACCACTATAATATCCCTTGATAATTTTTTTTGGAATTTTGTCTCAGTTTGTAGTGTAGACTTCATTGTTTGGTATTTTTTGATATTTACTAATGCATAAAGTTCATAACAGTTTCACTGTTCCTCCTTTAAATTTATTTTATACCCAATATACATGACATCAAACAAAAAAATGACAATACCCCGATCTGCTATGATTCACTATATAACACCAATATATGAAACTCAAGGCAATCATTGTACTAACAATTTGCAACAACCATTACACATTGAACTAACAACATATAGAACTGTAAATAGGATGCAAGGAACATATTATTTATTGTTGTAGGTAATCTTTACATGTATGGAGGAAATGGCACTATAAATAGCTACCAAAAAACTTCAAACTTCCAGCTATCAGTGCCCACAAAATAAGCTTCTTACATTTGCAAGGAGAATGCATACAGCTTAAAAGAAGTAACCTCCACCAGTCAACAAATCGATCCACACTTCCACTCGCCCACCAAATAATGACACGACCTAGCACTATGAAGAATAGGTCTTGATTTGAGATGGCCCACTCAACCAAGGATAAATATGTTGGGTTGGTAGGAAATATGACCCAATAGTGATGAAACTCGGCCTGAGTAAATAAAATCGACCTCTACAGGAGAAAGGGACTCAAACTCATCCTCTCAACTCAAAAAATTGCATCCCTCAGTCTACACTTTTTTCCACAAGAGAAAATCGACTTCAACCCACAAGGATACTACCCACAAATGCCAAAATACATCCTTGAAGTAATTCGATCTCCACAAATTTCCAAGTCAACTTATTGAAGCATGAACTTAACCACCGAAAAAGAATAACTCGGTTGCAAATGGAAACTTCGCTACCAAATAAGAAACACTTAGGCACAATAAAGAAACCTAGATGATCACCCCTGGGGTATAGAACAATGGGTGATGGAGTGTACTATTAAGGCACTTTGTTATGTGAAGTCACCAGTTCTAAACCCTCGACTAGCCTTGTGTGTCGCATGAGGGATAACATTGGCATGCCTGGGGTTATAGTGGTAGTAGTCGGATAACACGACCACGTGTCATGCAAGTACGTGCCCGACTAGTTGCTGATTTCCCCAGTCAACAAAAAAAAGAAACTTGTATGATCTCTTCCCCAAATGACCAACTACATTGGATAGTCTCACCACCAAAACCAGTCTCATAAATTTCTCCCAGGGTTTTCGTCCCAAGAGTCCAAAATCCAAAAGAGCTCTCTCAACTTGATTTTAGAAATTAACAAGTGAATGAATGAGAGAGGGGCACCTCTTTTCCATTTTTATTCTTCGGTTGACCCTTTTCTGACCTTTTTACTTTTTAATAAGTTTAAGTGACTTTTTCATTTCCTCATAGTTACTTAGGCACCTTTTTAATTACTTACTCGATGCCACCTTTAAAAAAAATAAATTATCCCTGCTTTGATGACATTAAATAATTATTAATTCCCTTTTCCCCACTGACTATAGCCTACGAGAATTACTTAGGTTATTTCGTCAATCTCCTGGAGAGCACATTTGGACAGGGACATTACACAACTTCTCTATGGCCCCGTCCTACTTAGCAGTTTCCATGTGGCCTTGGCCTACCCGATAACTATCTTGGCGTTTGTGCCCTACGACTGACTATGTTGATTGTCTACGATGACTCTACTAACTATCTCCGGAGGCCCTACTGGCTGTCTACGACGACTATGTCACCCAATGAACTTCCTCGCCCATCGTCTCTCAACACTCATATGCCTCTCTTCTATCGCACTATCCCTCAACACTTTCTCCCTCGACCGCTTCATGCACTTCCGACCCTGCCAACGCTTGCACCCTCCACACCCTACCGACTCTTTGCTCTGGCCCGCTAGCTCAACTCATGACCTCCAACCACATGTTAGCACTGAAAACTCTTGCTCGCTGCACCCCATTGGATGCTACTTGTTTGTAGCACCAAGCAACAATACAAACCTTTCTCTCTCTCTCTCTCTCTCTCTCTCTCTCTCTCTCTCTATTTTTTCCCTCGCAACCTGCAAAAATAAAAAAAATTCTTGTACTGCAAAAATTACAGTTTGTGCACTTGGTTTCCTCCCTAGAGTCTTGAGTCTGATACCATGTTAAATTTCAGACCCAACACCCGACAATTTATTTCTTAGCAAATTCCTTGTTGTAATAAACTTATTAAGCATATTTACTGAATACAAATCACAATTGCGTTTTAACAATTTACATAAATAAATTAGTGGAAGTAAAACATTAAATTGAACACATTTTCACACGTAAATTTTTGGGTAAATACCCCTGAAAAAAACCCCTAATGGAAAACCAATAATGCGATGATTTTATTAATATAAAATCTAGTCTTTCATCCTGAGATAATGGCCCACCTGAGGAAAAATACAAAACAACAAAATAGCCTAGCCTATCAGACCTCAAGATTTGTCCTTCGTCCTTCAATCTTGTTGGTTGCTACTCCTTTGTTGTCCCTTACTCCCTTCCTCAAACCCTTCTCCTGCACACTTGGATGAAAGTCCTTCTTCACCCAATGAATGTGATCTCACTATCTCATTATGTGTGTGTCTCCTCCTCTCACCTTAGCTGCCTTTTATAATGTTGGTTTACCCTAAATCTAAAACCCTAGATCTCCAAAGTGATCAATGGTTGATATGATATCTCACCAACACATTAGATTAATGACTAGAATTTAATTTAATTCACTAATGCCAAATTCTTAAACATTTCATTAAATTAAACTCAATTAATTATAAGAAGAAATTCACTTAATAATTATTTTATTAGAATAATTTTCCTAAGTCTTAAAAAGTATTAAAGACGACTTATTAAACATAAACCAATGTAAATAGAATACATATTCAATACTGTAGACATAAAAAAAAAACAAAACAAAACAAAGTAAAAATAAAAATATTTTAGTAGTATAAGTTGTATGTAAAGAAGAATTTAACAATATCATAAGTTATATGCAAGCAACATAGTAAAAAACTCGGAAGTTATATGTAAGCAGCATAGTAAAAAACTCGGAAAACATTAGAACAAAGTTTACTTGAATAATTGAAAAACATTAAAACAAAGTTTACTTTAATAATTGAAAAACATTAAAACAAAGTTTACATGAATAATTTTATGATGTAAAACACTGGAAAACATTAAAACAAAATTTAAATGCATAAATTTATGGTGTAAAACCAATTTATGATGTATTTAAAATTTAAATAAAAATTTAACTATGAATGAGAGCATGATTTTTATTTATAAAATTACATTTTAACATTTTTTTTTTTCAAAATTATATGTTCAACTAGGTACATTTAACTATGGATTATGTTTTTCTTATTCAATTTAACAACAACAATACACAACACAGTTGGAAACTTCTTAAAAGTTTAGAATCAGTATTGTTTTCTCAACCTAATTTAATAATAAAACACTATAAAACTTATCAACTTTACAAAATGTGTGTTTAAATGTATATTATTATTTGTTTACTTTGAAAATATTTATAGTTGAAAATATGCATTATATAAACCAAACATTGTGAACTTTCACATTTAAAATGAAAATAATTTTTTCCCTCCAATAATTAAATCAAGTCGTAACATTTCCTAAGATACAAAGATTTGAAATAGGGAAAGGCATAACTTCTATTATCCTTAATTGCCGAAGATTATGGTTATGGAAATCTTATAACAAATAATTTTTTACATGTCTTAAAGATGTTTTCGAAACATGCCAACTTTATGAAAAAGATTGGAATATATGACTCTTGGAACTTGAATATTCTGAATATTTTACATAAGAGAATTTGTGACGTAATTAGAAACATGCATTTTAAATACTTAAACATGTTCTCATATGTGGCTAGTTATGGCTTTGATTATTCAGAATTCTATCCATTTGCAAGTTCATATCTTAAATTCTCATTGTTGATGGAAAGCATATATATATATATATAAAGCAGTTAGTCTATGCTTTGTTTTTATAATCATGTAGATTAGCTATGTAAAATTACTCGACATTTTGTAGAGTGTTGATTATTACCTAAGAATTTGTCAATAATTTTATCTTACTTATCTTCATCCTTCCTTATCTTCATCAAATTAAATCATAAATTTTAAAGTTTTAAAATTTTAAAATAATCAATTCATTGATTCCTCAAATAAAATTTAATTTTTATCCTAATAAAACTACACATACATGTCCTAATATACATTTTAATAATTTATTACTATGAAACTTCATGATATCATACTTAATTTAATATATATACTTTTATATACATATAACATATAAGACCAAATCAATGTGTCAACATTCAACTAACCTCGAATTATATATAACCCTAACTTATATAAAAAATATAATTGGTGAATAAGAAAAATGAACCAAAATTTTAAAGAAAAGGGTATGAGTTGTCATCCCAAATTTTAAAGTATTTTCTAAAATTAACATTTTTGATTATATATAAAAAAGGTTCCATATACAATGATAATAATTTGTTGAGGTGACATACATTTACACAACAATTAATATACAAAGATTTCTCCAGGTAGAGTGTATGTCAACTATTTAAGTAGTTTGATTTAATTTGACGTGAATCGATGAGAAATTAGTTTACGATGAAAATAACTTAGAATAAATAATTATTATTATCTTATGAATCCGAA
>JZKD02S0354154.1:0-18919 GCA_000966675.3 Picea glauca
TGGAATCTTCTGTAGCTTTTCAATCTTAGCCCTCTTTTTACTTAGCTTTCTAGCCTTCTTTCCAGTGAGCTTCGTCTCGGTATGTCTTTTTCCATTATGATTCTTATCTTCTTTTAACATAGTCGCCGCACACTATTGAGATTCTTTCCTAGGATTCAAGGGTAATACCTCTTCTTTATTTGGAGTAAGTACTTCAGTCTTCTGTGGGTCTTCTAGTGTTCTTGCAACTTCGAAATCAGGGTATCTAGTGTCAAATAGCTTCGATATTTTCTCCTGTTCTTCAATCATGTATGCGATCCTTCTAGTCATGAAATATTTTAACTCTTGTTTCTTTTGCTCCAAGACTTCTTCTTTTTTTCGTCTGGCTTGATCTCTGTCAATCCAAGGTTTTCCTATTAACATGGTAAACGAGGCTCTGTCTTCAAAAAATTTAATAATCTCAACATCTTCCTCTGTCTAAGTTCCATTGACGGTCATAGGTATTTGAGTGAGTCTTCCACACAGGTTTACCATTTTTCCTTTGAATAACCCTATTCCTCCTAATGAAGGAATCATAGCAGGCCTTCCTATAGCTTCCCAAGTTCTCTCTATCATTATATTCACCCGTGTTTCCTCATCTAGGACACATTCAATGTTGAAGTCTCCTATTCTTGCTTCGATGCATTCTTTTCCTTTGAAGATTTCTGATAATCTGACATGTCAGTGGTCATTCAAGGTTTCTCTTATTTGTAGCAATATTTTATCTGATTCTTCTTGGGGTTCTTCTATAGCCTTTGGAGCTGCCTTAGGTTTTTCTTGATTCAGATTCATTCCTTCAATCTTAACAATCATTCTAGGGCAATCCAACACTTCATGGTCCATAGATTTGCAACAAAGACAACTAGGTCTTCTCCCAGGGCATTCTTTAGCAAGATGTCCAAGTTTTCTGCAACTGTAATAGAGGGTTAGTCCTCTCTTTATTTTAAATGATCTCCAACCTATTCTGTACTGGGCATTAGGATCATAGGATCTAACCTATAATAAATTATTTCTGGGATCCTGCATCCATTCGTTAGTCCAAACATTCTTTCTATGTATAGGTATAACATATCTTTCACTATTCTTATCATATCTACTCATATCAAACCTTGTTTCATCTATTAATGCCCTCTTTTAACCAGAAATTCTCACTTTTACCTTTCTTAGAGAACAAAGCTTTCAGATCTTGCTTCTTTCCTTCAGATCTAACCTCTTTTCTTCAACACAAAGATTTATAGATCAAGTATAACATTGCACACCAGGGCACAGATCTACACATAGAGATTCCACAATTTCAGGATGAATCTTTGCACATAGCTTCTTCTTTCTTAGTTCCCAGCAATCACAGTTTCAGGTCTCGGCAACGGAACCATTTTTTGGCATAGAGGCAAACCCAGAGTTCAACGTTACAACAATGCACCAGAAAATCCCTAACTACTAGCCCTTTTGGCAACACCTGCGAAGCATATGAAGTCTCACCTGAGGTAGAGGTAGGGGTGGTTGCAAGACTTAGGTGTTTGAAACCTTAGCTGGGACACCGATCTATGATTGTACTACTTAATAAAGAACTTAGTACCGTTAGTTCTACAATATCTAATCATTAATCACTTCGCTGATAAAACAGGGCTTCGTAGCATTCACACTGTTATAACTTAAGCACTTAGCATCAATAGATAGGTGAGATCTAGCAAATAAAGCACTAAGAAAATTCATATGGATCAGATCTCATATTCTCAAAAGTTGCATGAAGTTTTCATAGAACTTTTGTTGTCACACCAAATGCAGTTCGCCTCCAATCCGAGACCAAATAACCCAGACAACAACTTCCAAAACCATACTTCTTCTCTGCTCGCTGCACATGCTTCCACATACTCAACTTCAACCATACTAAGTGCCACACATGACTGCTTTCTGTTGCTCCATGAGACCATACTAGAGCCAAGACTGAAATAGTATCTAGAAGTTCTCTTTCGGTCAGAAATATTGTCGGCCTAATTTGAATCTAAGTATCCATTCAATCCAAACTCATCATCAGATCTATACTAGAGACCATGATCTAGAGTACCCTTAACGTACCTCAACACATGTTTTTCTACAACCAAATGAACCTATCTGGGCTTCTCCAAATGCTGACTTAGGGTGTTCAAAACAAAACATATATCCGGTCTTGTGTTCATCAAATACATCAATGAGCCCACTATCTTCCTGTATAAGGTAGAATCCACAATCTTTGAAGTTTTATCCTGCAACAACTTAAGATTTGATACCATTAGAGTGATCATGGACTTACGATACAACATCTTGATCCTCTTCAATATTTCCACAACATAATTTCCTTGATTTAGGAAGATCTCATCAGTTCTCTTCCACACCTCTAGTCCCAATAAGTGATGCATCATACCAAGGTCCTTCATTTCAAACTTAGACGACAACTCCCTCTTTTTACGAGAACCCTCTTGCCACAAATCTATGCACCCTTCTCTTGATTTGAATCCAACTTTTCTCGAACTCCATTTTCACGCCCATGTATTTCATCATTTCTTGCACCTTTGAAACATATTCCCACCTGATAACAACAATGTGGATGGTTGATAGAGTCCCATATGTTGTAGGGTCTTTTGGTTCCATTTCCAAAATATTTTCTGCTACATGTTTTCCCATCTCCATATTGTCATGGACTTTGCAGGCCACAAGCAAGGTCTGTCACACCATTGAGCCACATTCAAGTGGAATTTCTTTGATTAAGTTCTATGCCTCATACAGGAATCCAACACGAACAATAAGGTCCACCATGCAGGCATAATGTTGCACTCTTGGAATGATGCCATAATCTTGACTCATAGAGTGAAAGTACTCACATACTTTGTTCACTAGGACCTCTTGGCTCCATGCAGATAAAACACCAATAAAGGTAATGTGGTCCAGTTTCATCCATGTGGACTACATTTATTCAAAAAATATAAGGGATTCCTTGCGATAGCCATGTTGAGCACATGCTGCAATCATCACAGTCCACAATACAACATCTCATTGAACAGTTTCATCAAACACCTCATGTGCACTACCCATATCCCAACACTTTCCATCCATGTCAACCAAAGCGCTTCCCAAAAATACATCACAATGAAATCCTATTTTAATGATATAAACATGAATCTCTCTGCCATGTTTTATATTTGTTAGAGTGACACATGCTTTAAGAACACTAGTAAATGTGAACTGGTTTGGATTCATGCCTTTCATCTCCATGTGAATAAAACACTTCAAGTCCTCCTCAATGTACCCAATTTGATCATATCCAACAATCATTACATTCCACGAAATCAAATTTTGTGCCAAAATTTCATTGAACACTATGCATGCATCCTCTATGATGCCACATTTAGAATACATATCGACAAGAGAACTTCCAACAAACACATATTTCTCAAATCCAGTTTTAATAATGCTGGCATGAACCTCCTTGCCAGATTTAACAATTATTAAGATGGCACATACCCTTAGAATACTTGCAAAAGTGAATTTAGTTGAGCATGAAATCAAGCTTCATACTTTTCAACTTCGTTTGACAGATGAGTTGTAAGACCTCATTGCCATGTCCATTTTGAGCATATCCCGCAATCATAACATTGCATGAAACCATGTCTCTAGTAGGCATTCTGTTAAAGACCTGGTGCACATCCTTCATACTACCAAATTTCACATACATGCTTATAAAAAGGTTTCCGATATAAACATCAATAACAAATCTAGTGTTCATCATGTGAAAATGGACTCTCTTCCCCTCTGAAATAGATTTCAAGTTAATACATTTCTACAGGAGGCGAGCATATGTATCGTAATTTTCCACAATTATCCTTTAGGTTTCATTGGATTTTTCCTTCTTACATACTGCATCCACAACCTTATTTCAATCATGAAGGATGGCCTGGAAGTGGAAGAAATCTTAAATGTGGTCAGAGTGCCACTCACAACCAGATTAGGATCAATATACAAATATTTAACCTCCACTAGATCATTGCTATCCAAATCACAATAAATAGGCGGGGATGTTGCTGCTTCTATTTACAGAACCAATGAAGAGTTGGTTACAACTACTATAAAAAAAAAAAAACCTTCTTCTTCCTCCTATTCCCCACATGTTCTCTCTACGCATTCTCTTTCTCAAGCTTTGTGTCCTTTGTGGCTTCCATTACCCTATATTCAATGGCCCAACTAGGGAATTTCACATCCACTCTATTTTATCCTCTTTGTTATTGTCCAATATCCTTTGCGAATCAATGTTTTCCTTAGGGATCATTGGAGAAGGCTTTCCATCAACAATTTCTCCCACTGGTCTACTAGAACCTCTTCCCCAAATTCCTCGACAACGTTCCAACCTTGAGTGTCTTTTCCTTCCATTAAAGGTGTCCAATATATACCCATTACTCGCAAAACACTCTTCTTGAGGTTGATTACACTTCATAGTATCTCTCCCTCATAATTATTAAATAACATTAACTCCAGTAACTCATCGGGGAGAAGAACTAGGTCCCAGATATAAAAAGGGTCATGCATTTTCGTATTGGGACAAAGTGGTCTTAGTATCATCAACTTGTTTTCCTCTGATCTTTTTGTTGATTTTTTTTTTCTCTTTAGAATTTGTGTCTTTATTTTAGATTATTCATTGCCAACTTCTTGCTGAGGTGGGATTCGAATCCAAATGCAAGCTATCTCTCATATTTTCCTAGGCCCTCCTATGAGGGAGTTAAGCTTGGTCTCACTCTGATACCATGTTGATTTTTCATAAGAGATGATATTGAATAGAATGAATATCTTATTATAATGATGAGTGTTCTATATATAAAGAACACAAGGTGACCATGGTGACCATCCATGAAGAGATGCATCCCTTTGGTAATAAACATATTTATACTTTATATTATATTATACATATAATATAAATATACTTTATATTTATGCTTTATACTTTATTATTTTTATTATTATTATTATTATTATTATTATTATTATTATTATTATTATTATTATTATTATTATTATTATTATTATTATATATATATATATATATATTATTACAATAATAATATTATAATTAATAATATTGTTTAATAGTTAATAATCTTATTATTAATTATCAATATAGTAGAATGTCTTTTTGATGCTTCCCAAACATCAACAAGTTGATGGATACATGATGATTTGAGGATATAGATAGGGAGTCCTTACATATATTGATGACCAAATTCCTCATCATGCAACACTCTTCTTCAAGCTCATCAATTTTCTTCCTTTTCTAAGTTAAAAGATTCATTAGTTTTGCATTCTGAGATGCACAATGCTTCTCGATGTCATGTACACTAACATAGATTGATTAGAGAGATATATTGTTGCCCTGCAATGTCTCCTCACGCCTTTTTGAAATTATTTGAATTTCTAGTAGGTCCCTTGGATCCATAACAATAGAAAATGTAGATAATAGATTCAAATGAAGGTAGAAAATACCATATCCAAAATGGAAATAATCTGTGTCTACCAACCAACCATTGGATAGCTTGAACCAAGAATTGTTGAGAAAAGAACTAAAAAATCCTAAAAATACTAAGCAAGGAGATTGAACCCAAGAGCTAGGAATTATCTTCCCAAATCCCAACCTTCGAATTCTATCACTAAATAACAGAGCCCAAAACTAAATCTAGCTATATAGACCCTAGAGAAACCTAACAAAAGCTTCTGAAAGTTGACCATTGTATAACCAAGACCATAATTTTCTAAGAGTGGAACTGAATTGTCTCAAGAATATTGAGTAAGTGAAATGAACTCGGGGATTGATAATTTCCTTCTCAATACCTATCCTTCAAAGAAATTCACTATAGGACAAATCCCAAAACCAGTTATAGGAGTACAACCCTTGGAAAAGTCTAAAAGATGTCTCCCAATAGCTAGACTGCAGAAAAAATGACTATGGTTGAAAATATAGTCTTACTTGAGAAAGAGGTCCACTAAGCTTCCCAAGAATCATGAAACCATGAAGGAAGAGAGATAGAGAAGGAACCTCGAGAACCTCCACCACAATGAGCAAACCAAGAAACCAACTCAAGCTAAGAATCTAGAAAAAGCACAGAGGCTAACGCTCAAATTTCGCAAATCCATCTAGGTCATCTTTGCCAATATCTCATCTCACATGCAAAAAACAATAATGAAGGGAAACAAACTTTGGAAAAGTGATAAATTCGACTGGCATAGACTAGTGCTTGCATCCTTGCAAATAGTTTCCACACACATATATGTAATCCATTCACACAACAATATATTTGGTTCTTAAATGTGATGTTATTGTTATGGATAAGTTTCCCCTGTAGATAGGTGAAAGTGCCCTTGGATCAAGACACCTTCTTTGATCTAAGACAAAAGGAAAAATAATGGTAACTACTTTCCCTTTAGACATATTTCAACAATTAGAGTAAGAGGAAAGAGATGGATGACATACCTTTTTACGATGAATGTCCTCACTACTCCATCCTTTTACTTTGCTGACCAAGCTCCTAGATGCAAGAAAATACCTGCAAGGAACAAGATAAATCTCCTTCTTCTACACTATATTTTTAGGTGACAATATATCTATCTACGATGACTTTAACAACAATAGAAATACATGTAAAAAGTGAAAAAAAACGTGAAGGGAATAGATGTAACATCCCCAACCACCCAGGTTGGGCCACGTCACACAAACTTAACTTTGTAACATACCCAGTCTCCCACTGAGTTCTGTTACCAACTTACACATGCTTTGAAACAACCAAACTACAACATTCCCAACATACCACTGAGCAATGTATAGTAGATGTACACTGCGCAAAGTCTAAGTTAAACTCAATCCACGCAATATCACTTGAAGTAATGTGCTTGACCCAAGAATGAGTCACACCACACAACTTATAATAGTGGAAGAAACAATTTCTCTTAAAACAACCTTAAACAACGTGATTCAATCAAACAACTGCAGGCACCAACATACTGACCACATAATACAATTGTGCACACAACCACCTAGGCGACATGCGCCACTTCTGATATTACTGTGTGCGAAATTCAATTCCTTAATTTCACACACATGAGTTCCATCCTCTGAAGCACACAGGTTACAATCCCGTGCACTTGACCACCCAATCCTCTTCTTGATGACTTTGATGACTCATACCGAATCACAAGGATAAAATTACCCAACAAAGTTACCATCAACTAACATACTCATGCAAATCTATATTTAAAGGATAAAAACACAATACTTATATGCACATGCAACATTAAACCAAATAACAACAAATAATTATATGCAGCACATACAAGAATTTAACCCATGCCGAACATAGACAATATGTATGCAGTAACCACGACAAGTACATAAGGAACACTTATCTTAAATGAAAGTCACCAATCGAGGCCTTGAATCAAACGTTCCTCCCAGCCATAGACATTTTTTCTCATAATATTTCAGCAATAGATCATCCATGAGCAGGGGCTCAACTCCACCAAGGAAAATAGGGTCCTAGTGACAAGCTATGATCTAAAACTCAACAGAATTTCCCAATCCTAAGTGCTTGTTGCTGCATCTATTCCATATTCCCTCATCCCCCCCACACCTTTCACACCCAAGGAAGTGTGCCCCTTCTTTTCTCTCACCAGTCCTTCGACTGCCCCAGTTCCCTTCCCAGGGTTACCAACAACAAGCTGGACAAGAAGTCTCCAATCCCTACGTCTAATTCTCAATGCACCAGGGAACATTTCTCAACAAAACTCTTTCCTAGAGAGTATATCCATGGGTCTAACAACCACTCCACAACAACTAGTCTCTCACCCAGAGAGACTACTCACGGGTTTTCAACTTGACTCTTTGACATTGAAACTCTGGTTACACCCCTACAACTCCCTACAAGCTTCTCTCTGCACATAAGGTAATAATTGGATTTTCCATATAGTTCGATCCCTTTCTACTCACCCATAGCTTGCAACATGAATAATAATCGTAATAATAATACCCAAAATACCCTAAGGAAAACAATATATATTGCATGCCTTCCACTTGACACTTTTCACCTCCAAAAGCATCTTTAAGCCACTTGGTGACTAGTTCCCTATCCTTGGGAACTTAGGATAAAATAATAATATATATGACATTACGGTTTTCTCAGAAATATTATAAATATTCCCTAAGACTTACGACTCACCACCTTTTCCCTTTTCTTGTGGATTAGGCCATTGGACACACCGAGTACACTGTGAGGGGGGGTGAATTAGTGTGTGGACCTTTAATTCTTTTTCTTCCTTTATTTAGAAACCATCCAAAACATTGTTATGGAATACTAGCACTCATATATCATCAACATTAAACATTCATCAATAATAGAGAGCAATGGATCATCAATAGAATAAACACAATGAACACCAAATTTATGTGTAAGATTTTACATTGTATCGTTACATGAAGACTACAATCTATGAGGTTATCAACACCAACTGAAATATAGAGCACCAAGTCTTAGTGCAAGACCCAACTTGTTGATCTCAGCATCAACTGAGATGTGAGGACTCCAATCCTCAAGTACAATACCCAACTTGTAGACAAAAGACAATCTGTCAAACTGGAATTCCTCCATTTCTCCAACAAACTCAAACACATGTTCAATGAACACAAGAATCTGCAATTGTTGTTGTAGCTGTCTCCATCACTGAATCAACCATTGTCAATATCACATCAACCTGTCACAATCACTGTCCAACCTGTCACTGTCTCATCCATGAAACAAGATCCACTCTCATCCACATGAAACTCAAGCCAAAATCACCAAGAGCATATCTCAAACCATATGCTCAATATCACCAACACATGCCTCTACCAAGAATGCATCTAGATCACCATATACCATTACAAGATATGTGTCTGAATCAAGTACCAACCTGTACCATGAGTCAACTTATACCACAACCTGTACCATTAAGTACATCAACCATGTACCATAACAAGTGCATCAACTATGTATAATAACAAGTGCATCAATCATGTACCAAATATGTACCATACATCAACCTGTACCATCAACCATGTACCAACCATGTACATCAACTATGTGTATCAACACCATACCATGTACCAACCATGTACATCAGCACCATACCATGTACCAACCATGTACATCAACATCATACCATGTACCAACCATGTACATCAACACCATACCATGTACATCAACCATCACCATATACGATGTACCAGGAAATGTGCATCAACCATATGCCAAGAATATGTGACAAAGGTGTATCAAGCATGTATATGGATCACCAAAAAGTTCCTTATACATATACCAAAATGTATCTCAAACAATGTGCCCTATATCCAACATGCTCATCAAACCATGTGCCTCAACCATATACCATATCACTCATGATATGTCTCAATCATGCCATATACCATAACATCATCAAAATGTAACCCTAAAACATGCATATAAACATACCTGTAACTTTGTAACATACATGGTTTATGTGATCACAGACCTGCAAACCTTCCTCAACTTCAGCAACAAGAGAATAACATCTTCATCAACCATTACCTTAGTCTCAAGGGACTAGTTTTTTGATTAGTCACAAACACTAACTTCCAACAAACATAAATTTGTACTTGTAATGAATAAAGGTCTGAAACTTGTATACACTATTCTTTAGTATATTCTATGCAATTCTTCTAAGTTTTACTGCTTGGAACATCCCAGGAAATGAGTTATAGCAAAAATGGTAGACCTTGCTGAATTCTGGCTTATTCTAGAGAGCGACCTTGTAGAGAATGCCATGCATGGAATATTTAATATATGGATCTGAAAATTGCACCCAACATACTACTAACTGTAAGATATCCAATGAATTTTGTCTCACTTAATTTTTATCTTCTATGAAGAGTTTATGAATGTGTTACCCTGAACACATGTTTGAGACTAGTTCCAAGACTGGCCAAAAACCCTATCTTCCACAGAGTTTATCTCCCAAACGACAACGACCCAGAAACTGAAATTTCTATCATAGGTACCGTGATATATCGTATCAATAACATCCATATTTCATTATTGGAATCATTCTAAAACAACATTTATAGTGAAAATGGTAATATGAATTGTAAATAACATACCTTAGAACACATCCTCACAAGATTTCATCCTCCCTTGGAATTTCACCCTTCTTTACTTCATATTCCCTTGAAAAACGCCTCAGATATCCTTGTTTACCTCATATAAGAATCACTTGATCGATGAGATAGATATTCAATGAACTTGTGTGTACTTATAATAAACTTATTGAGGTGTATTTATACGTTTTCTATGTAACCTATTTTCTTAAATTTGGGACCACTTTCCTTAACTTTAGGGATTCTTGAACACTCTGGGAACACTTTCCTTAAATTTAGGGATTCTTGAATTTTATTTTTATGAGCACTTTACCCCTTCATTCATTTACTTGTAACGAACTAGGGCTTCTTGACCATTCTTTGGGGCTTCCAAGTTTACAAGGCCATATCTCCTTAAATGTGAGGAACCACGTGGTGTTCCACATATCATCGGAAATGGAAGGATGAGAACTATCCATCCATCCACATCTGATGACATATTGAACTTTTATTCAACCTCATTTCTTCTACAAAACTTATGTCTTCATGACCACACATCTAGGATTACTCAACCACTTAACCATTTGGATGTTGCAAAGCATCTTCTCACGAGGGCTTTCACCATAAGGGGACCACTTTGAGAACCTTATCTAAGAGCATCTTCCCGTGAGGGATTTTACCATAAGGGGACCACTTTGGAGTTCATAAATTTGGTACTTCCTATCAACCATGACATGACATCAATGATACAACTTCCTATCAACCATGGCATGACATCAATGATACAAATTTCTTTGATATCAACCTTGACATCAATGAAAACACATCACTATGACACCACTTGACATCAACCCTTTGACATCGATCCTTTGAAATCAATGACAACATAGTACAACATAGCCCCCTCGTCTCTTTTCTTTTGAGTCAGTCAACGCGTAACGATGAAATATTATATTAATATTGATGATTATATTTACATGGATAGGCACATTGGCCTATTTTCATCTAGGCTCAACAACCTCATAATCATATAGTCTCTCTGGCCTCAAAACATAAAAAATCATATATACATATATATAACTCAGTACTGTGCACTTCTAGTTCATTACCATGCATTAAACCAAGTGCACGCAACACTGCGCAATGTACGCGCTTACCCAGGTGCATGCAACACATAGACTGTGTGCACCTTGTCTTGTTAAAACTTTTTCGTGCACTACTTTGATGCACGCAACACCAAAACTAGGTGTCCTTGACTAACTGGCCTATATTTTCATCACATTTAGACTTGGTACCAATCAACTCACTAGCCTATATGTAAATTTACAAAGGGTTTCGGATCAGGGACACTACAATCCCCTCCCCCTTATTTATTCACTGTCCTCAGTGCATCATATACACATGTACATACAAATTTCAAACATCAAAAAAAGATGAGGATACTCTCCTTGCATAGCATCCTCACGCTCCCAGGTTGCATCCTTATGACCGTACTATTTCCATTGGACCTTTACCAGCTCCATGGATCGATTCCAGAGCTTCTTGACTTTCTGACCCAATATGAAAACAGGTCGCACTTGAAATCTTCCTTCTGGCTCCACCTGAATCACATTCCAATCAATGAAATGATTAGCATCAGGTACATATTTCTTAAGCAATGACACATGGAAAACATTATGAATGCACAAGGACACAAACAATGCAAGCATATAAGTGACATGACCAATCCTTTCAAGTATTTCAAACGCCCCACAATAGTGCACTGCTAATTTGGAACACTTTCCCAACTTTAGGGAATTGCGTTTGTCCTTCACTTTCATAAATACATGATCACCCACTTCAAATTCCCTGTGGGTTCTGCCTTTTTTCTGCGCAACTTTTCTTCCTGTTTTGGGAAACCTTTAAATTATGTCTTATATTTACCATCTATTCCATTTCTCGGAGTAAATACGTCCCAAATACTGCACATTTCACTAGGTTATCCCAACTTACATGCATGTTGCAGTTCTTACTAGGAAGTGCCTCAAATGGTCTCATATTTAAACATGATTGATACCCATTGTTGTAAGAAAACTCTACCAAACGAAGGTAGTCTTCCCATTTCAATGGCTTATACATCACATACATCCTCATCATGTCCTCAATCACTCGATTTACCCTCTCAGTTTGACCATTTGACTCAGGATGATACGTTGTGCTGAAATTCAGATTTGTTCCAAATCCCTTGAATAGTCCCTTCCAAACTTTTTAAGTGAACTTGGAATCTCTGTTAGACACAATCGTCTTAGGAACACCATGCAACTTCCCATCTTCGTGCATGTATATCTCAAAAACGTCAGTTTCCTTGTGTTATCTCCTCAAATAACATTGTCAAATTTGTTAATTTTAGGTGATAGGAGGTCATTGAAAAATGCATTTCTAAATTTTTTAAGGTTCATTTTTGAGAGCCTTATGTTTGTAATAAATATTAAAAAACATTGGATTTGGTTTTTATTTCAAAAAAGTCAAATTGCAGGTTTTGGTGGCTTAAACACAAATTTCGGGGCTCTCCTAGCCAGCAAAATCGCAGACAAGTTTGAAATGGTTACAACACTTTCAATCTTGGAGCAGTGATTATGCTACAGATATGGGGGAACGTTTGTTGGAGGTTTCAACACACTGTACAAGGTTCACGTGATGTTGAAAGTGATAATATTAGAACTAATATTTGAAGCCTCTATTTCAAAAATTGTTTCTCCTATTCAACTAGCATTTAAATCCAAAATATACTTTGGCCTGGCTCTGTCAAGATTGCAACTGATATTCCTATGTTAACTAAACCATGTGTTTTAGATGCTCTATTTTCTTCTGTGCTTGGAGGAACATGTGCCATATTTGGTACATTCGGTTGTGGTAAAACTATCATCACTCTTGCAAACAAAGGCATACCTCATCATAGCTATTGTAGACAAGAAAACATGATCAAAAGGTGTTGGATCAAATCATGTGCTATTTGGTTTTGAAACAAATACATTCTAAAGAGATACAACACTGATTTGTGCAACTTATTTGAAGCAACCCTTAACTTAAATGAACAGCCTTGAAGATCAAGAAGCTGAGAGGAAACACATTTTTGCAATCTTGAAAGTTATTCTCAAAACAAGGCTTTCGGTGGCTTATGTAGGCTTTCACATATTCCCTTAGCCACTGAAAGCAAAGCTTTCGGTAGCTTGCAGGCTAGAAATTTTGGCTCCTTAGCCACTAAAAGCGTAAAAAATTGCAGAATACTCTTCTTTTCGCTCAGATCGATTATTTTTGTTTCTAGATCATGTGGGGATGGTTTTTAGTGAAAGATAATAATTAAAGGGATACAAAACATCATCCATTTTCATCTTTTGAGGTAGATGATAAGACAAGAAGACTAAGTGGTCTTTTATTTTTGGGTAAAAATGCACAGATTTTAGTCAAAAAGTCAAAATTTGACTTGGAAAAAGTGTATTCAAGAGAAGATGATGACTATTACTCAAACATATTATCAAATCTCATCCATGGGTGCAAGTGGCACTTCATTTGATCAATAGAAATATTCTAGGGATCAATTCCTAAAATGTAGGAATATGACTAGATTTGGAAATTTGGATTTTCCTGTTTTAGTCACCTTCTTGGGAGATAGATCCTGATCATCTGGAAGAGTATTTTTCGAACCTGAAGGAGGTTTTTCATGTGCACTAGATTATATTCAATAAACTCTCTCCTTTTCCCAATATCTACTTTTCTTTGTGAAATATAGGTCAATCTTTGAGGACCATATTTCCAGAAATTAAATACTCCGTTTTTCCCGTTTTAGTCACTGTCTTTGAGGACAGATTATGATGGGCTGGAAGAGTATTTTTAGAAACTAAAGGAGGTATTTCATAATAATGGGCTTCTCTTCAGTAAAATCTCTCCGTTTCCCAAGATCTATTTTGATTTGTGAAATATAGGTGAATCTTAGAGAAGCATATTTCCAGAAATTCTAATTTCTGTTTTTCTTGCCACATCACAAATTCGAATTTGTGATAGATATCTTCCACAAACTAAAAATAGAAGAAGTGGTTATCAGATCCATCTTTTGAGGATCTCAAATAAGTTGTAAAGGCTATATAAGCCTGTTGATTTCATATTGTAAATGGGGGTTCGACTTTGGGGATTATACATTGCTTGTACTCCTAACTTCTCATAGCATTTCATAATATAAGATTCTTTTGCTTATAATGTTCAGATTTACCTCTTGTCCATTCTATGCTTGTATCTGAATGATTTATTTCATTTCTTATGTTTATCTAGTGTCTGAGAACTGTCATCTTGTCATTACACTGATAAACTAAACTTTACAATTATTCCTTGCTTATTATATTGGCCATTCATATATATTGTTTATGTATGTTTCTGCTGGTAGGATAAGATCTCTCCACACATTCACCTTTATTAAATCCTCTGGTCAGATTTGGATAAAATCCTTGTCTATATGATTATGTCTATGCATGTTTTGATTGAGTAAACCTTGTATTAGTCACCCGACTTGATCCACTTGAGTAAAGATTGAGAGAATAATTTAAGTTACTAGACTCATTCCCTTTTCAGTCAGGGAAAGACTCCTGGAGAGATAACAAAATGGCGTCGTTGCCAGGGAATGAAAGTGGAGCTAGTTTCCCTGGGAGAATGACATAGATCCAACTTTGATGGAAGACAAAGAAAGGACAAAGAATTGATTGTAATCATCTGCCTGGCAACTCCACGATTAAAGACTCCACTAGGGAGGATCCAATTGACAGAAAGATGAAGTGGCTAAATTCTAAACCCAGTTATCAGTTCATTAGTCTTCTACATGAGCTTTTGTTATTCTTTATCAACTCCTTCATGCTTTTCCCTTCAAATGTCAAACGAATCATTTTCTGTTTTGTATATTCGGATCATCATCATCCTTCTTTCATATACCCATATTTAGAAAAGGAAAGCTTGCAACCTCCTTATGTTGTTGATGTTGATCATATTTCTTTACCTCAGCCTGTTCATAAAGATGATATTTTCATTCAAATCTCTCTTGACACTGATCAACCATATAGCCTCGAGGAGGTCAAAACTGATTCAAAACCTTCTCATTTTTCAGTGACTATTGAACCTTCCAATCAGCTTGTTACACCTCATCATCATCCCACTGCTTTCTTATCTAAAATCAGAATGAAAATGTTTAAGCCTTTGAGGCTGCCATGTCACCTTAACCCTTATCCTCTTGACTGCCTTAAATATCTTCCCCGTTTTTTTGGAGAGAATCAAGTTTCAGCCGAGAGACACTTGGAATCCTTTGAAAATTTTGTTGATCGATTCGAGATTGTTCATGATGATGTGATCATGAGGATGTTTTCTAAGTCTTTTTTCAAAGATGCTTCTATTTGGTTTAAGGGTCTAAGAGTTGATTCCATTGGTTCTTGGATCGAGTTGTCAAATGATTTTTTGAAACATTCGGGTGAGAACAAATCTCTTGATTTGTATCTCGCTAATTTCTATGCTTTGAAGAGAGAGGGGGATGAAGCTTTTCCTGTCTTCAATCAAAGGTTCTACAACATTTATCATGATATGCCTTTGGAAATCCAGCCTACAGAGACTGCTGCCATGATATATTATGTTATGAGTCTCCATTCAGAGCTTGCTCTCCTCCTGTTAGAAAGGAAGTCTTCATCCCTAAGATGATTGTTTGAAGATTCTCTAGAGATTGAGGAGAATATCTGTGCTTCTAGGGGGATCCGAGAGTAGGTTTACTTTGAAAATCTGTATGCACATGAGAAAGAAGAATGTTAGTATGGTTCATATTTTGAGTAGGAAGATAGTGAATGTGAAGCATATTGGGGACAAGAGCAAGCATGTCAGTTTATTTCAGATTGTGAATCAGATTCTTCAGTGTTTGCAGATGTTTCAATGGACATGTATGTATCTCAAATTCATGAGCAGTTTTCAAACGATTTTGAAAATGAAATAGTTGATGACTGCATTGGAAAATAAATGTTTCTAGCTAGTCATAATCCTTATGATTTTAACACAGTTTTGTCATTATCTTATAAGCATCATTCTGAAGAAATGGTTTCTGTTACAAATGATCAAGATATGATCACAATAGAATTAGAGGGTCATCAGTATTCCAACAGAGAAGCAGTGATAGCTGAGCAAATGTTCTCCATGGATCAACATGTTTCTTATCTTTGTTTCAAAGACCCAGTGTCATCCTTAATGGAATCATATATTCCAGAGATCCCTAAGATTTAATATTTTTTAAACTTATTAGCAGTTCTGGGTGAGTATAATTTCCTAAATGAGTTTTTACCATTGTTGTTACATTTCAAACATTAGTTGTTGATCAGTGACAAAGACAAGGTTTCTTCAATTTTAAAACTGCTTGAATGGTTGTTATGGAAGTCATCATTTACTTAACCAAATTGCAGATTTGGTTAGAGTAGAGTAGGGCAGTAAATAAGCTCTTTTTCGAGCATTTATTTCTTCCCATTTGCAACAGAAATAACATTTTTCTTGTGTCAAGAAAGGAGGTTTTGAAGGCGTACAACGATTAGTTTCATAGGTTTGGAGAAATTTCAGAGATCGGTTTCACAAGTCAAATGACTCCATAGCCCAATGGTAAAGACTGCATGCAAGTTACAGGTTTGCAGGGAATTAGTTGTAAAGTCCAGATGACTCCATGCCGAACGGAACACTAGAGTTTAGGCTCTGTTTGAGTTTTTTCAGGAAAGACATCAAATCTGTGGTCCTTGAAACCTCACAGGGAGGCTTTCATCGCCAGAAGGAGCCATATGTTTTCTCCTCAAATAACATAGTCAAATTTGTTAATTTTAGGTGATAGGAGGTCATTGAAAAATTCATTTCTAAATTTTTTAAGGTTAATTTTTGAGAGCCTTATGTTTGTAATAAAGATTGAAAAACATTGGATTTGGTTTTTATTTCAAAAAATTCAAATTGCAGGTTTCAGTGGCTTAAACGCAAATTTTGGGGCTCTCCTAGCCACTGAAATCATAGACAAGTTTGAAATGGTTAAAACAATGTCAATCTTGGAGCAGTGATTATGCTACAGATATGGGGGAAATTTTGTTGGAGGTTTCAACACACAATACATGGGTCACGTGATGTTGAAAGCGATAATATTAGAACTAATATTTGAAGCCTCTATTTCACAAATTGTTGCTCCTATTCAACTAGCATTTAAATCCAAAATATACCTCGGCCTGGCTCTGTCAATATTGCAGCTGATATTCCTATGTTAACTGAACCATGTGTTTTAGATGCTCTATTTCCTTATGTGCTTGGAGGAACATGTGCCATATTTGGTACATTTGGTTGTGGTAAAACTATCATCACTCTTGCAAACAAAGGCATACCTCATCATAGATGTTGCAAACAAGAAAATATGATCAAAAGGTGTTGGATCAAATCATGTGCTATTTGGTTTTGAAACAAATACATACTAAATAAATACAACACTGATTTCTGCAACTTATTTGAAGTAGCCCTGAACTTAAATGAACATCCTTGAAGATCAAGAAGCTGAGAGGAAACATATTTTTGCAATATTGAAATTTATTTTCAAAACAGGGCTTTCGGTGGCTTAGGAATACTTTCACATCTGCCCTTAGCCACTGAAAGCAGAGCTTTCGGTAGCTTACAGGCTAGAAATTTTGTCTCCTTAGCGACCGAAAGTGCAAAAAATTGCAGACTATTCTTCTTTTAATTTAGATCGATTATTTTTGTTTCCAGATCATGTGGGGAGGGTTTTTAATGAAATATCATAATTAAAGGGATAAAAAACATCACCCCTTTTCATCTTTTTAGGTAGATGATAAGACAAGAAGACTAAGTGGTCTTTTTATTTTTGGGTAAAAATGCACAGATTTTAGTCAAAAAGTCAAAATTTGACTTGGAAAAAGTGTATTCAAGAGAAGATGATGAATATTACTCAAAGATATTATCAAATATCATTCATGGGTGCAGGTGGCACTTCATTTGATCAATATAAATATTCTAGGGATCAATTCCTAAAATGTAGGAATATGACTAGATTTGGAAATCTAGATTTTCCTGTTTTAGTCACCTTCTTGGGAGACAGATCCTGATCACCTAGAAGAGTATTTTTTGAAACCAAAGGAGGTTTTTCATAATAATGGGATTATATTCAATAAAATCTCTCGGTTTCCCAATATCTACTTTTATTTGTGAAATATAGGTCAAGATTTGAGCACCATATTTCCATAAATTAACTACTTTGTTTTTCTTGTTTTAGTCACTATCTTTGAGGACAGATTATGATGAGCTGGAAGAGTATTTTTAGAAATGGAATGAGTTATTTCATAAGAACGGGCTTCTCTTAAATAACCTCTCTCCATTTCCTAATTTCTATTTTTATTTTTGAAATATAGGTGAATCCTGGAGAAGCATATTTCCAGAAATTCTAAATTCTGTTTTTCATGCCACATCACAAATTCAAATTTGTGATAGATATCTTCCACAAACTAAAAATAGAAGAAGTGGTTATCAGATCCATATTTTGAGGATTTCAAATAAGTTGTAAAGGCTATATAATCCTGTTTATTTCATATTGTAAATGGGGGTTCAACTTTGGGGATTATACATTTCTTGTACTCCCAACTTCTCATAGCATTTCATAATATAAGCTTCTTTTTCCTATAATGTTCAGATTTACCTCTTGTCCATTATATTCTTGTATCT
>JZKD02S0354165.1:0-18919 GCA_000966675.3 Picea glauca
GACAACCAGGAATATTTATTATGTTAACTTTTGAAGAAGTTTGAAGCCTGGTGCCTGGTTGGGGTAAAGTTCCAACATAGATTTTTGTGGGCCTATATAACCTGACCACTGGCAATCTGGAAATTTTATAATTATCAATGTTGGGGATCCACTGAAGCCTGGTACCCAGTTGGGGTAAGATTCCAGGATAGGGTTCCAATAGATAAATAATCGAATCACCAATAACCAGGAGGTTTTATTTGTGTCATTTGTTGGGGGATCCATGGGATCCTGATGCCCGGTTGGGTAGAGTTCCACCCCCGAGTTCTGCCTTTCAACTTGTGGGGTATGTCGTCAGATATTGGCCAATACATGCCACATTAACAAGACATCTCATCCACCACATAAGATAACATGTGTCATTCCACATCAGCATGGTTTCGTTTCAATAAGTCTATGATGTTTTTTTGAAAATTTGTCTAAATTTGGGGAAAGAGAAAAAAACTTCAATCAACCATAACTTTCTGCTCAAAGCTCAGTTTTGAGAAAATGAATAGTCATTTGAAATATAAGAAGGATAAGAATCAATCTATTCATCCAGGTTTTATATATGGGTAGAAGTTTTCATTAGCAAGTTGAAATAATGCTTTTGGTGGCCTTTAGATATTGGAAATAGGATGTGAATTTCCCATATTTGTATGTATGTTTAATCTAACAAAATTTCATTTGGTTACAAATTGTGTAGACTTGAAGTCACGGTCAAAACAAATCAACATGAAGATCAATGAGGTAGAATATACTCATGATGATGAGGTTAGGGGACTGACTGTCAACCTAGGATATGTTGAGACTGAATCCAATGCGAACAAATAAGGCATAGGAAGGAGTATTGATCTTGTGGATAAAATAAAGAGCCTGCAAAGAGACATGATGATATGAAAAGATGAGAATGAAAAGCATATGAAATTTCAAGAGAAACAAAACCACATCAACACCAAGTTGTTGCAAATCTTGGATCATTTTCAGAAGAAGATAGATAAGGAAGAATATTCATGGAAGGAAGAGGATCATAAATCTCATTCCAGGAGGGAATAATCTAGAAGTGTTGGTAGATATGAACATCACTCACTAAGAAACTCAACTACAAGAGAAAGGAGTAGTCGAAATCTATCTCTTGTCTGACAACATAAGAGGAGGACTGGAGTGGATAAACTACAAGGGGAGATGAAAAATAGAAAGCATCCTACTTTTGATGGTGGGCATAAGAAGGATGAATATGAAGAAGCATGATTTCTAGTCATGAAGAAGTATTTTCAGTTGCATACTTATTCCTCTCAAGCAGAAGCTAGAATTGCAATTTGCTAGTTAAAAGGGAAAGAATCAATGTGGTGGGACCATATTGTGCAATTCAAGCACATTGATGAAAAAATGATAACTTATAGGTTGTTAGGAGAATATTTGCATAAGAAATACTTGTCCAAACTTTATTATGACATAAATATGAAGGAGTTATTTGAAATCAAGCTCGGGGGAATGACTATGGATGAGTAAGAAAGGATATTTTTGGAGTTGTTAAGGTATGTTGACTTCATCCAAGATGAGCAAGTCAAGATACAAAGATTATTGAGTGGTATACATACAATATACAGCAACAAGATTCACTATGATGATCCCAGAACATTGGAGGAAGCAATAAGGAGAGCCAAGTTCCTTTATGATAAACATAAAGCAGGGACAAATTCTCTTAGAATTGGGTGGACAAGAAAAAAGGAAATATGGAGTAGAGAAGGAAAGGGTTTAAGCCACCTTTATTCAAAAACAATCCTCAGGGACAAACAACTCAGAATGAGTCCATAATGTCAGAAACTTTGGGGAAAAGACCAAGAAAACAACCAATTAAATGTTGGATATGTGAGGGAGATCACTTGTATAGAGATTTCCCTCACAGAGGAGAAAATAGGACTTTTCACAACATTCAAGAAGCTAATACAGTTTAAGATATGGGTAGAAGCATGACAAGGATCTATGTAGCCCTGGACAACAAGAAAGATGAATTTCAGTCTCATATGATTGAAGTGGAAGGTAAGATCAATGACAACCTATAGCCATTTTAATTTATTCAAGATCTATTCATAGTTATACAGATCTTAAGTTGGTGGAAAGATTTCACTTGCAAAGAAGCAAGCATGGGAAATATTTGTTAGTTTAGTTATCTACATGAGCTTAAACAAGAATCAATGAATTGGTTCATGATTGTCCATTGGACATGAATGGACTAAGAACAAAATTGTATATAAACATAGTACTATTAGGTTCTTATGACTTCTAATTTGTATGGATTTCTTGGACAAGCGTCATGTTGTCCTAGACTATTATAACAATAAATTCACTTGCCTTGAGGAAGAAGGAAACTTAAGATCAGTTTAAGGCATTCCAAGAGCAATGACAGTCAGAGAAATTTTCGCTAGGCAACAAAAATTAAGTGTCCGGAAGGGATGCCAAATATACACAATTCACATGGAAGAAGTAACCAAGGTTAAAGTGCCAAGTCTTGAAGACTTTGCAATTCTAGGAGAATTTGAAGATGTTTTTGGAGAAATAATAGGCTTACCACCTAAAAGAGACATAGATTTCTCCATTAACCTAATTCCAGGAGAAACTTTAGTGTCCAAGACACTGTACAAAATGAGCATATTAGATCTTAAGGAACTACAAATGCAGCTTGATGAGCTATTGAAGAATGGGTACATACGCCCAAGCGTGTCACCTTGGGGTGCACCAGTGCTTTTTGTAAAGAAGAAGGATGTAAACTTATGAATGTGCATTGATTTTAGGAAGTTTCATAAGGCGACAGTGAAGAAAAAGTATCATTTGCCAAGGATAGATGATCTCTTTGATTAGATGAAAGATGAGAGGGTATTTTCCAAGATTGAATCTTAGGTCAGGCTACCATCAAGTAAGGATTAAAGATGAAGATATCAACAATACCTCCTTTAGAAAAAGGTGTGGTCATTATGAATTTGTAGTGGTGCCACTTGGGTTGTCAAATGCACCAGTTGTGTTCATGTGTTTGATGAATGACATTTTCATTAAATATTTGGATAACTTTATCATTGTTTTCCTAGATGGCATACTTATCTACTCTAAGTATAAAGAGGAGAATTATCATCATTTAAGAATGGTGTTACAAGTGTTAAGGGAGCATCAAATTTATGTAAAGCTGAGAAAGTTCTCATTTTATCAGAGGAAAATCCATTATTTGGCTCACATTATTTCAGAAGAGGGCATAGCAGTGGACCATATAATATTAAGGAAATCAGAGAGTGGCTAGTTCCAAGGAATGTAACAGAAGTCGGGTCATTTGTGGTACTAGCAAGATACTATAGAAGATTTATAAAAGGGTTTTCAAAGATTACACATCCTATTACTTCTTTGAAAAATAAGGGTGTGAAGTTTGAATGGTCTGAGGAATGTGAAGAGAGATTTATTCATTTAAAGAAATTGTTAAAAACTACACTAGTGATAAGGATTGCAAATCCAAATGCAGATTTTGTAGTGTACAGAGATGCTTGCAAAGAAGGATTAGGTGGTGTCCTTACCCATAATGGTCATGTGGTCTGATATGAGTCTTGGAAAATCAAGAAGCATGAAGGGAACTATGTCACACATGACTTATAATTGGTAGCCATTATTCATGCATTGAATATGTGGAGACACTAGCTTGTGGGGAGGAGATTCGAATTTAGGATAGACCACATTGGTCTGAAATATATGCTCAGACAGTCAACTTTAAATGTGAGACAAGTAATATGGATAGAATTCCTCAATGAATATGCTATAAATAATATCCAAGGAAAGGAGAATAGAGTAGTTGATGCACTTAGCAAGAGGGTGCATGACATGCATGCTTCAACCATAAGCATGTATGTCTCTAATTTAAAGGATAGAATTCTTGAAGCTATAAAATCAGATCAGTTGTATGTGTAAGAAAGGTAGACATTGCAACAAGGTAAAATTCAACATAAATTTAAGGATTATGCATTGGAAGAGGATGGAGTTATCAAGTACAAAGTCAAATTATATTTGTCGAATGCACAGTAGCTGAAAAATAATGTGCTGAAAGAAATGCATAGTGTGACTTATGATGGGCACCCAAGTTATCAAAATACCATAACATCTCTCATAGGTCAATAATTTTGCCTAGGCATGAAGAGGGATGTGGTTGATTATATAGACAAATGCATGGAGTGATAGAAAGTTAAAGTTCAACATGGGCATCTATCCAGATTGTTGCAGACATTATCCATTCCTAAGTGGAAATGGGAAGTGGTGACAATGGATTTTATCCCCAATCTTCCCAAAATAGTGAAGCAACATGATTCCATCATGGTGGTGGTGGATAAATTAACCAAGGAAACTCCTTTTGTGCAAGTAAAGCTGGCACATAAAGCGGTAAATATTGCATACATTTATATGAAATAAATTTTCAAGTTGCATGGTGTTCCCAAGGAAATTGTGTTTGACATAGATCCTAAGTTCACTTCAAATGTTTGGAAGGGATTATTCAAGTAGTTCAAAACAAAGCTAAACTTCAGTACAATAGATAAGTTAGAGATAGATGGCCAGACATAAAGAGTCAATCAAGTAATTGAAGATATGCTACAAATGTATGTGATGAACAAGCCTTCCCGGTGGGAAGACTACCTCCATTTGGTGGAGTTTTCTTACAATAATGTATATCAAGCATTGTTAAATATGAGTCCAATTGAGGCACTTTAAGGAAGAAAGTGCAACACTCCAGTGAGATGGGATAATCCAACAGATAGGGAAGTTGTTGGAACTGAGATTCTCAAGGAAATGGAAGAACATATGACCAAGATTAAGAAGAAATTGAAAGTTTCCCAAGATGGAAAGAAAATATATGTTGATAAGGGAAGAACGCACAAAGAATTTAAAGTGGGTGATCATGTGTTCTTGAAAGCGAAGGCCAAGAGAAGTACCCCAAAGTTGGGAAACTGTTCAAAATTGGTAGCACATTATTGTGGAACATTTGAAATACTGGAAAGGATTAGGCCTATTGTTTATATGTTAGCGTTACCTGCATCTATGCATGTGTATAATTTTTTCCATGTGTCATTACTTAAGAGATATGTGTCTGATGCTAATCATGTTATTTATTGGACATTGATTCAGGTGGAGCAAGAAGGTGACTTCCAGGTTCATCCTATGTGCATCATGGATAGGAAAGTCAAGTTGCTTCAGAATCAAGCAATAGGATTGGTAAAGGTCCAGTGGACCTATTATGGTCCTAAAGATGCTACATGGGATCATGAGGACATCGTGCAGGAACATTACCTGCATCCTTTTGGATATTTTTGAAGAATTTTGAAATTAGCATTGTACAACATTCACTAAGGATAGTGCACAAAATAAGGGGGAGGGGAATGTAACACCCAAAGTACACCCCTATATGTATTTGTACATATTTTTATTAGGCTAGTGATTTGGGATTCTTTTGGTATAGAGTGCCTTGTATGTGTGTATGTTTAGGCTAGAGTTCATGTGTGATATGAGGATGGTGAGCCTATAAGTTGTGGTCCGTGGGACAAGATTTGTATTTTTGTAAATCACATTGTCATTATTAATAAATATACATCATCGTTGCATACTTCAAGACAAAAAGAGTATGGGGGGATAGGAATTCACAAGAGGGAAAGGGGGATTAAAGGGATTATGAGAAGGGGATTATACTAGGGGGTTAAACCTAAGGAATATAATAAAACATTCCTAAAAAATTTCAAGTCTAAAGTTATTTCCATGCTTATGTTTTTGTCCTAAATCTTGAGGAGGGATAAATTCCCAAGAGAGAGGAAGTGGTTACTCTTGTGCCACTTGTCATTTTGTTTGAATGCATACTTAATTTGGAGGCTTAGTGTTTTTGGGGGATCTTCAGTCAATCATTTTAATTGTTGATGGTTTGATTCTGATACTACATTCCCTATTGTGGGATGAACCAAAAAAAGAGTGGAACTACAAGCTATTGGAACGGTCACCATGTAAATCCTTGGTGGTTTGGGTTGTGAATAAGTAGGTTTTCAGGCCTTTAAAGTGAACAAGAACATCAACAATCCTATGGATCAATTCTCCTTGGTTGGGAGAGTTTGTTGGGATATTTTTCCCTGTGTGTTGGCCTCGTAGGTGCCCATAATCTCCATAAGAGTAGCCTTATGTTCCAAGTGCCATAGAGCTCTAAGACTTCCTGGTTGTCCTATTTTTGAATCCTTGGAAAGGAAGTATTATGATTGAAGGATTATGGAGCAGTGAAGGGGTACACTTCCTAGGGTGGGGCAAGATGAGAGGAATGAAAGGTTGTGAGGTGCAACTGTTGCTAGAGTTAGTGTCATTGGCCTAGTTTTTCTTGCTAGTATTGTTAGACCTTAGTGGGATTGGTGAGAGTACATTTTCCCTAGTGAATTCATAGCCTTGGCTTGAGGGTGACCTACTATTGAGAATTGGAATAGTAATGTCTACGGATGGGAGGAATGTCGGAGGTCTACAACTAGTTTGTGTTTTCTTTAAAATGTAAGTGTTACGTCTGAAATGATTAATTGTTGAATTAATGTGTTTTACTTCCACTATATTTAATAATTTAATTGTATCTTTCATTGTGAAATGATTGACATTTTATTATGCATGTACACGAATTATGCATGGTTGTTTTCTTGCTAGATTGTCTAACTATAATGTATGCAGGGTAGAATTGTACAATAGTTTTTATAGAGCCTAAAGGGATTGCTTGCATAAGCTATAAAAGAGAAATTTTATGTAGCATGCCTCAAATTGGGGCTAGGGATGCTACATTGTGGTATCAGAGCCCTGTTGGGTAGATTTTGTGATGGTATCAGAAGAATTTTTCAGTGACAATGCCCAAGTGGGGTCTTGGGAACGTTACATTATTGGGTTATGGGGTCATTCAAGTCTAGGGTAATTTATTAATATTTTTTTGGTGTATTCACTCACCATGGGTTGGGGGAAAAGTGTCAGATATGAGGTAGCTAGGGCCTTTGCTAAAGGATATTGAATCAAATAACTTGCAAACAACCTAACACATTCTAGTATTCAATGGAATTTCATACATAATAAAATGAAACCCTTGGATATTCCCTTTAAATATATATAAATTGACAAATAACATATAAGTATAGGGTTAGATTTACCTCCTAACTCTCTATAATATTCCCTAACATGCACCATTTCCACATCAACATAAAACATCCAATCCACCCTCCATCAAAACAAATAAAAAACCCAAGAAATAATGAGCAATAGCTTTAGAAAAATATTCTTACTTTATTCTCCAATGCTTTACAAATGAGAGTGTCTCATGTTTTATAGATGAAGAGGAGGCTCAAAACCATTTACAAAAACCATGGGTAAGCTCAATACCATAGTTTAAATCATTTTCTCTAATAAACCACGAGAATAATAATATATAAAATTTTGATTCCCTCCCTTAGAAAAGGTTAGAAAAGGTCAAAGAATAATAAAATAATGCTCCAAGAGGTGTGTCCCTCTTAAAAAGGGTAAAAAATGGTCAAATAGTCCAAGCGCTTAGCTTTCTCAAGGAGATAAGCCATGTGTCAAAGCATAATTCGCCCCTCCTTTAAGTTATGATAATGCCAATGTGCTCAAAAAGAAAAGGGAATGCTTCATGTGTCCAATAGTACTCCAATGTGTAATATCCACCTAAGCTGATGGGTTTGGCCTCCTAGAAAAACATTAATTTGTAATTCCAAGTGACAATTTCCTAGTAACCTTAACAATTAAATTAATTTCATACTTTCCTAAGTTTTACCTAGGGGAATATTATCAATTGTTTTAAATGAGTCCATTCCTAAGGGAAACCCATATTTCCTAGTTTTCTTAGGTGGAAGATAGGAAATTAATGAAATTAGTGATGAAAAGTGGAAGGGGGATGATCCATGTGATGACCCTGAAAGTCATATACATGCATTGGTCACCCTTTTAGATTTTTATGCCTCTAGATTGATTTTAATTAGGAGTTTTTTATGGTATCTTTCTAGAGGGAGATTTTGATTGAGTTAGCTTTCTTGGCCCATTTTTCTTTATTTGTTACCACTTTATCCTTTTTCTTTAGATGTTTACTTTATTGAACAAGTCCTTATTCGTTACATTTTCTTTAGAAAACAAATGACTAGGGGTATTGGCCTTTTAATAAGGAGCATTGCTCAAGTTTTATTTTTTTTTGTCTTGAGTTTTCGCTTCACCTCTTAGCCCTTGTGGTTTTATTTGATTTAGGATTTTAATTTTGAAATTGGAAAGATCATACACGGTGAGATGTCATTTTTTTAATGTGGATAGAGATGAGTGATACTTAAGGAGATGGAAAATGATTAATATGGTTAGTATGTGTATATTTCTATATATTCTAAACACCTAGTAGTACGAGTCATCTTAGAAAAGGCACACTTCTAACAGGAAATATGTTCCCCAAGGTAATACAATGCAAGTAATAAAATTTGTATGTTATGACATTCTAATCAACAAATGAAAGGTAACTACAACTTAATGACATTCCAGTAGGTTATATCATCATGCCCGGGTAAATATTAAACATGGAGTAATCTATGAAGATACTTGGACCATCAAGGTGTATCTGATATCTAAGCATTTGAAATGAGAAACACCATAGTTCATTGAGCAAGCATCATGTCTCAAATAGAGAGAGAAAGGAATATGTCTAGATCTAATAAAATAGGTATGATATGTCATGTAGGAAGGTACATGATATCTATGTGAGTGTATCCAAAAACATTTGCTACCCTTGATACAGTAACAAAAAGCCTCCCTTGTGTTGGATTTACTCCACTAAAAAGAGGGAAGTTGTTGCCTAGGTGATAGTGGTGACATATTCCATTGTTCCACTAATCTTGGCACCTTGTGATGGATTTGTAGTAAGGTTATATATTTGTTTGGTAACAATATCCTCAAGAAAAATCCAATAACAAATCTGACCATAAGTGAGCCATTGTTGCAATAATTTAATATTGTCCCACAAAAAAATTGTAATAAGAAAAACATGGAAATTGATCAATTATCAAAGCTGAACAATGTTGATCTATAAACTATCGTGGATATTCTACTGGAATAGTTTGTCACAACATTACTTATAATATTTTGCAATTTTTTACTATGTATTCATTTACTTTAGATTTTAGATTTAATATTACTAGCTTAGCGCACAAAATATTGAAATAAATTGAAGTTGAAATGAAAGAAGCTAAGAAAATAACACACCATCCACACAATGAACACAATATTTACCCTAGGAAAACCCATATAGAAGGTGAGGCCTATGCCTTTCTCTTTTATTCTTAGTTATGAAATGCAAATACAATGAAAGTGCACTCACTATGGAGTTTCCATAGACATTATGGCATGTCTCACTGCTACATGATCTTTTGCTTCCTCTGTTCTGATTCAATATCCCACTCCCATATATAATAATAGTGGAACCCATTCCTTCCCTAACGGTCGAGTATTTAAGATGGAAAGATAGTCGTTTAGGGTTAGCTCTTCATGTGTGAGTAACAAAAGTTGGCATGGAATCGATTTGATATAATGGTGGTCAATAAGATAGGTCAACTTGTTGGAGACATAATTTCCTTATACAAACTTTGATTGAGGTGATCTTGACATTGTTAGAGAGATCTCAATGTGTAGAACAATGGTAAGAGGCTACACACTTTTTTTAGCAAATTTTTGACCCAAAAGATGCCATTTGATTCCTCAAATAAGTTATAGAATTTCCTACCCCCCAGATCACTAAAGTAGGACCTGCCCCTAGAATGGGCCCTAAAATCCAATAGATCCACTTTTTACACCCAAAAAGTACCAAAATATATGACCAATTATACAATAATCCATTTCAAATTATACCTACCCATTTAGGGAGGATTTTTGTCCCCATTCACTTTTACTAAAGGTGAGGAAATTTTTACCTTCTCCCTAGAGTGTCATTTAGCCATACCTGAAAGTTTTCATCCCATGTTGTGAAAGTTCATGCTACCTCGGCCATATAGTTGTTTTGGACTTCTTTTGCAAACAAATCTTCTGCTAAATCTACCTGATCTTCTAGTGCTAATTCCTCTATGATAGGTAAGTATTACTCATCACTTCCCTAGTCCAACATGAAAGATCCATTGAGTTTCTTATTTTCCAAAATCATTACTAAGTAAATGCATATATATATGTTGGTAGACTAAGTCTATAGGAATGATCACCCACCTTTTCCAATACTTTAAAAGGACCATACTGTAGATCTATGATCTTCTTACCATGGCTCTATAAAATTTCTTTGTTTAAATTCAACTAAAATCTATCTCTTACCTTGAATGTTATCGTAATTATGTCTTGATCATGTCAGGCCTTGTACTTTTCCTATGACTTATTTAATGCCTCATATTCTTGAAAATGGATCTACTATGATCTTATCAATAAATTTTTCAACCTTCAATGTTTCTCTTGTGGTTTCTTCCCTTACTCATCCTTGTTATCCATATACAATATCTAAGGGTGAAGGTGGCAGATACCCAAAGCAAGTTTCAAAAGAGGAATGTTGGGGCACAGTGGGTACACTTAGGGTTCAACATTAAATCAACAACAAAACCCTAAACATATTGTCCCTTTCGGCATCACCCATAATCTGGTGAAGTCTCACCCGAGGTACCTATGGGGACCGCAGGAACCAAGTTTTTGTTGTCATGGGGGAATATGAGGTATTCATCCTAACCACTCACTTAACGTATATTCATTTATCATGTGCATGAAACCGTAACAACATAATAACCTATGACAGATTCATATTATATACTCGTTCATAATACACGTGGAAACATCAAATACACATTCCTATTAAGTATTAAACATATACTACATGTGCACAATAAACATAATAAACCAATACATTATGACAACAGACACATCAGAACACAAGGATTTAACGTGGTTCACCCCAAACTGGGATACACCCACAACGAATGGATTCTTATATTATTCATTCATAATCTCCATTACAGTCATGTGTACTACACTTATACAATGATATTCAGTTAAAACCCAAACCTTCCCATGTCATTCTATGTTGCAGTGCACACATACCTCTCTACTCATATTCAATTTATCTCATATTTGACAACTCCACAAAACAACCAACAATATTGAACTTATGAGATATTCATCAACTCCTCTAACCTCACATATTGAAGCATCATCAATGAACTAATGACGAACAACCCTCTACCCCAAAAATACATTACATGTTTATACATGTTCAATAGGGCTAAGCCCACTACAAAGTGGTTACAAAGTGGAAAAAATGTCCCAAAACTCCTAACTAACTTCCTCCTTTTGCGCGCTAACTCCTGAAAATGTGCTAACTACTTTCCATGTGTGTCTCTCCTTTGCTAACTTGTCGTATGATCCATTCCTATGCGATTCCCAAATCTTACCCAAAATTGACCTGCTCCAACAGGCCCCCAACACTCACATGTGGCTCGTCTCAAGCCACTTCATCCCTGCTTCCAAGTTTCCATGAACTTTTGAAATGTTTCTCTAGCCGTTGTGACATTTTCTTTGGCTTGTGTTTCCTGGTGCATAATTTCCTCGACCGTCTCTACAGTAATATGAGTGTTCAAATTTTCAACACTTTCTTGTACTGCCTGCTTGACTATGCCCTATGTAGCTACCACTTTTGTTTCCATATTGTATACTTCTTATTCTAACATTTTTGTCTTCTTTTCATAAGCCTGCTACTCCACCCTCATCTGGTTCATCTCTTAATATAAATTCCTATTTTTTTCCATTGTTGTCATCATGTCTATGGGTGGTAATGTGCTCATCACTTCCTTGAATTTATGCGCCTTGTCCTGGACAACTTGTAGTTTCTTCCTAATTTCTTTTAATTCTATATCTCATGTCAATTGAGCCCATATTCTCGTGATTTCTGCATATAACTTAGCACATTCTGCTTCCAGACTTTTGAGGTTTTCGATGGTTGTTGTCGTCATATTCTCTCTTTGTGTTCGTTCCTTTGGTGGAGTACCCATAATCTGTATATAAATCAATGATATTTGTGTGAAAACCATGAATGGCTTCACTAATCTTTTTCACATGTTATTCTAGCATAGCGTCTTTCTCTCTAGGCACTTCTGGAATAATGTTGTAAACCCCCTGGACCACCTATTTTAGCCTCACGGTCCTCTATGCGGCCTCATCCTGCTCCTACCTAATTGATCATATTCATCTTGCAAAATATCCTTGTCTTGGAATACCTTTGTCAACTCTATTGATGTTGACATTGCACACAATTGAAGTTCCTCCATCACACTCATTTGCAACTCATATATCACTTCTACGGATAATTGGGATAACACTAATTTAATATGACTAAGTGTCTTTTATTGCTCCTTCAACTCTATCGTGGGGAACTCTAAGGCTCACATTGTTATTTTCATTACCCAATGCTCTCCTGATGTTGCCACTAAGTGGGATGTCATCAGTTGTACCTTTGTCATCTATGCTATATTCCCTATTTGTGCTTTTTCCCCTATGTTAATTGTTGCTAGTCTTGTTGTCTCCAAAAAATGTTGTAGTGCAGAAATATGTTCTTGCATAGCCAAATGATTTTTTTCTTGCTTCTGCATCGCTCACTCAAAATCTTCCTCACTCACCTCCTTGAATTGATCTACAATTTTTTCGAAGTAATCTTCTGACCAGGCCTGGGTGGCCACTTTCTTAACTACGTTCCTATTCTTTCATTGAGGGATTGATTTACCCTTATATGTTTCTTTCCTCTTCTCTCATGGGAGAGGGACTATCTTATGTGTTCCTCCTGCACCATTTCCTTCTCTTTCTTGTTCTTGTTCTTCATCATCATCATCATCTATTTCCTCTACTTCAGGGTTTTGTTTCTCTAGTTTCTCTTTTTCTGTCATTGGGATAATCCAATCATCATCCCAATATTCCATGATGTGTCTCACATCTTCCTCAATTACCCTGTATCGTGTGGGAAATCATTCCTAAATTGGGTCCTTCTTCACTTGAATATACATGTGATGGTGCCCTTCCTTAAATTGTGCAACTCGATTGTATGCTTCTACCACCTACGGTAATATTCATGGTGTCTTCTGGATGATTTCCCTAATTACTTCCTTCTAGATATAAAAATATGTAGGTTTATCCTGTTGTCTCGCCTTGTGTGCAGTGTTGAAAGATTGGTTGTCATTGATGTCAACCCTTGATCAAGTAAGGTAACCCCAAAGGTATGGTTATGGGACCCAAAGTTGATCGAGGGAAAATGTCATGAAGGAAAGTGTAAATGTAGGTAACTCACTCATGGATGAATAGTACTCATCATGGTTTTTATTTTGATAGGTGGCATACCATGTGGTTCCTCATGGTTGAGGCGTTATGGCCTTGTGAAGTTGGAAGCCCCAAAGAATGGTCAAGAAGCCCCTAGTTGGTTACAAGTGTTTAATAAAAGGGTAAAGTGGTTGTAACAAGAAAGTACTAGAAGCCCTAATATTAAGGAGAGAGGTAACTAAGACAAAGTATAAATACAACTCAAGAAGTCTCTCATAAGTACATTCACTCACTCATTCTATTGAATATCGTCTAGTGAACTAGTGATCTATTGGCAAATTTTGTGACGGAAATTTCTGAGGTAGAAAAGAAGGAGAAGTGTGGGAGTTTTGACATTGCAGAGGAGAGTGGAAATTTATTAAGCAACCCTAGTTTATTTGACTCCATGGTTCATACTAGTAGTGTCTCGCGAGGACCCTGCGGGTTTCATAATACCTATCACGTGAGACCCCAAAAGACAGAATGCCTTAGTACCATGAGGACAAGACAAGTTTTGGGGAAATTCTAGTACCAGGTCCCTGAATTCAAAAGATAACTCATAGGACAAGATTACAATATTGTTTCAATTCAGCTACAAAGGTACATGTATGTTCATGAGTATGTTATGAAGGTTAACATATTGGTTATGGCTATGGTACATGCGTAAGGCATGCTTGATGTATGGTTGAGGCATTGATACATAGTAGAGGTACGTCTTGGATACATGGTTGATTGAGGTATACTCTTGTATCTAATTATGACATGACTAGTATGGTTCACATCATTGAGATATTCTTGTAGATGTATACATTTGATGTATGGTGGCATATGAATCAGGAACATGCTTTGTTCTTTGAGGAACTTCATTGATGATATGGTATAGGTCTATACATGATTGATGCTATGATATATGGTATAGGTTGTATTCATGGTTTACATTATGGTTAGCATATATTATGGTTTATGATTGATGCATGTTATAGTTCACATGTTGGTACATAGTTGATGCATGGTATGGTACATGCACAAAGGTTGGATATAATGACAGGTTAATGATCAGTTACAAGTGATGAGACAAAGACAGTGGTAGAGACAGTAACAATGATATATTTATAGTGGTAGTGATTATGGTAGTGATAGTTGGTCTACACTTATATTTCAGGGTGGAAAGACGGGGCAAGGAAATGGGGTTGTAGCATCCTTCTAGTTGGTGTTGGAGAACACATGGAGTTGGAGCCTGAGAATTAGGAGGTTGTAGCCTCCTTTTGGTTGAAGCCAGAGAATTCGAGGGGTCATAGCCTCCTTCCAGTTGCAAGTGGAAAATTGGGAAGTTGGTGCTTCCAATGAATGTATTTCTTTGATATATATATATATATATATATATATATATATATATATATATATATATATATATAATAAAATAATTTTGTAGTTTTATCCCATTTGGGTTTCCACATAAATATTGGTGTACTATGTATCTTATGTGATATTTTTAATGAGATGATACTTATGTTTATACTATTGATGATATATTGAATGCTAATGATAAATTGTTGAACATTGTTGAAGAATATACATTATGGTTAAAAGTCATAAAAGTGTTCATACCTATTCATCATCCCCCCCAAGTATTCCACTAATTGGAATCAGAGTAGGTCCTTTGAGAAGTAATCTAACCATTGGAAGGATATCATGGAATACACTAAGATTGGAGCACTCATATTTGATGGAAAAAACTAGCCAATAGTAGATGGATATACAACACCAGCCACTCCCCCAATTGAAAAAGATGGAAAGAAACTCATTGAGAACAACTCAAAGGATAAATGCACTATTATGAGAAGTTGGGTTGATTCAGTATTTGTCAAGATCATGCATTGTGATTCTGCAAAGGATATTTGGGATAAGCTTCAAATTTTTTATGAAGGAGATGCCAAAGTCAAAGGAGATAAACTTCAAACCCTTAAAGCCAAGTTCAAACAATTGAAGATGAAGGAAGATAAAAACATTGCATCGTACTTCATGCGATATGATGAAGTAGTGAATACGATTAAAGTTTTGGGAGAAGAGATGAAGGAGCCATTGATTGTTCAAAAAGTACTAAGGTCTCTACCAATGAGATTTGATCTGAAGATTTCAGCCCTAGAAGAAAGAGCATACCTAGCTACCTTGAGCATGGACGAGCTACATGGGATACTCACATCCTATAAAATGAGGATAAAGAAAGAGAACCCAGTCACAAAAGAAGCATTATTCAAGGCATCCAAGAAGACAAAGAAGAATAAACAGAAGCCAAATTCAAAGCCAAGTTTTAGCTGCAATGATGATTCAAATGATTTAGTAAAAGATGAATAAATGGAAAAATTTGTGAGAAAGTTGAAAAGAGGAACTGGAAAATTCAAAGGTATGCTTCCATTGAAATGTTTAATTGTGTTGGTATTGGTCATTTTTATTTTAAATGTCCCTATGCTAATAATAAAGATAGCAATGAAGAAGGAGATCCTAAGAAGAAAAAGATAAATCAAAATGGAGATAAGAAAAGAAACAAAAATAAATTCTTCAAGAAAAGTTTCTACTCAAAGGAAGATAGTTCCTCATTAAACGAGGATGATGATAGTGACAATGATTTAGAAAGAGTACTCTTCATGGAAGTATAATAATCCGAAGAACAATATGAAGAAGAAGGCGAAGTTGATCTCAAAGAAAAATTAATCAGTGCCCTAAAAGAACTGAGGAAAGAAAGAAAGACAAACAAGTCACTCAAGGAATAAATAAATATGAAATAAAGATATCATAATTTCAACTCAAAATAAGTCAAGAACATGATCATGAAGTTAAAAATCCAGGTAGAAGAATACAAAAGAATTAAATAAGCACTCAGAAGTCAGCTAGAAGAGAAGGAGAAGATGATTGAAAGCTTGGAAGAAGTAATAGTCACTCTAAGAAAATATCTTAGGAAGAAGGACAATAGTAGAATAACACAAAGATATTGGATGAGATCATCAATAGTCAAAGGCCGTACTATGACAGGTCTGGGCTAGGATACAACCAGATGCAAATTGAGAAATGTTCAAGCTCCAAGACAACAAAACAGGAAACATAATAGAGAATTTATGCATAAATTGTCAAAGATTCTCCGAGGAAGGAAGAAGGTAAGAGGGTCCAAGAAGAAGATCACAGTGGAATTGCACTACCCAAAATATTTAGAATTCAGTATCGGCAGTAGCCAACAATAGAAATACCTCAAGAAGAAGAAGGATTCAGAAAATAAGCTTCATCTAGAATATCTTCTGTCTCCAGGTATCAAACTATTTTTCCTGGTTTATGTTATTCATGTAATAATTTTGGGCACAGAGTTGTGAACTGCAGAGCCTATGCCAAGAAAAAAAGAAACTATGAAGGATATTTGAACAACAGTTATCCCAGAAGGCCTCATGAAGCACAAAACAAAAATAACAATACTTTTAGTTCATTAACTAATGAAGTAGAATGCCACAACTGAAATAATTTTGGACACTCGACCAAAGATTGTAGACTAACCATTCGTCCAAGAAAACCAAAGTAGAATATTAACAGTTATAAATAGGAACGACAAAGGATATGGAGAAGGAAATAGGATCAATTCAACATTGAAGAATGATCGCTTTCCCTACAAGATGAACACAAGAAAAGTGGGTGTTATGTCGACAGTGGGTTCTCAAAGCATATGACAGGTGACAAGAACATGTTTCTAACTCTAAAGAAGGAAAGAGATGGACCTGTTTCGTTTGGCAATGACAACTCAACTAGAATTATAGGAAAGGGTATAGTCAAGCTTGGAACAAAAGATGCCAAGGCATAAAATGTTGTACTTTTCGAAGACATGAAACACAATCTACCAAGTGTAAGTCAAATGTGTGATCAAGGACACAAAATTGTGTTTGAATCAGAGAAATGTGAGATAAGGAAAGCAAGATCAGGAAAGTTGGTGGCTACAGCTATAAGAACTCCAAGAAACATATATGTACTAAGTGAAATTGGAAAGGAAATATGTTGCTTAGGAAAGGAAAATTAAATTTGGCTCTGGTATAGAAGAATGGGTCATGAATTTTGATAATCTTGTCAAAATCATCATAAAGGAAGCAGTAAAAGAAATGCCCAAAATTTAAAAGCCAACAAATACTCTATGTAAGCATTGTCTACAGGGAAAACAAACCAGGACCAAGTTCAAATCAGAAGAGTACTCCATGACAAAACTGCTAGAAATTATACATATTGATCTATGTTGTTCGACAAGAATGAAGGGATTAAATGGTGAACAATAATTTATGTTAATGGTTGATGACTACTCAAGAATGAATGCAGTTTTCTTTCTCAAGATGAAGTCATAGGTTTTTGAACACTTCAAGATATACAAAGAGATGGTTGAAACTGAGACAGAGTTAAAAATCAAGTGTTTGATATTATACAATGGAGGAGAAATTACATCAAAGGAATTCATGGAATTTTGTGGAGAACATGGAATAAAAAGATAGTTCTCGGTAGTTATGACTCCTTCGCAAAATGGAGTTGTTGAAAGGAAGAACATAATAGTACAGGAAATGGCCAGAACCATGTTGAAAGATTCCAAGTTGGGTGACATTTTTTTGGCACAAGAAGTACATACAACAGTTCATATCCTAAACAAAGGAATGCTTATAAATAACAGTGATAAGACTCCCTACGAGCTATGGAAAGGAAGATCAACAAATGTGAATCACTTCAGATTTTTCGAAATCTAATGATATATCAAAAGATAAGATGGAAGGATTAGAAAATTTCATTCTCGGGTTGATAAGGGCATTCTAGTTGGGTACTCAAGAAAAATCAAATAATATAAATTCTTTCATCTAAGACTGAAAAAAATAGTGGAAACCATCAATGTAACTATTGATGAGATAGATGGACGGAAGATAAAATAAAGAAGAAAAGATCCAGAAGAACAGAATGAAAAAGAAGATTTGAAAGAAGAGGAAGTAGAAGAAGAACAAGATCATCTAGAAGCAAAGAAACAAGATCTTCAGATACCTCCAAAGACACCTAGTCGATGAGTATAGAAAATCATCCACCAAAACAGATCACTGGGAATAAATATGCAAGAGTTGAAACTCGAAGAATAATATGTTCACCAGAACAACAACACCTAGCATTGTTATCCACAGTCGAACCTAACTGTTTTGAAGAAGCCAACAAAGACGAACACTGGATCAAGGATATGGATGAAGAATTGGATCGGATAGAGAAGAATGATACATGGGAACTGGATTTAAGACCAAAGAACAAGAACATGATTGGTAGAAAGTGGGTTTTCAAAAAAAAATTGAATGAGGATGGACATGTCACCAAAAACAAGGAAAATTAGTTTGTAAAGGATATACTCAAGTTGAAGGTATATATTTTGAAGAGACCTTTTCCCCAGTTTCCAGGATGGAAGCAATCATAGTGAGTTTGTCCTATGCATGTTCCAAGACAATCAAGGTGTATCATATGGATGTGAAGT
>JZKD02S0354198.1:0-18919 GCA_000966675.3 Picea glauca
AAAAGGTTGTTGCACTTTCAACAATAGAGGCAGAGTATGTTGCTGCTACAAAGGCTAGTAAAGAGATGATTTGGTTACAGAGGTTTATGGAGGAATTGGGAAAGAAGCAAGAGAATAGAAGGTTGTACTGTGACAGTGAGAGTGTCATCCATCTTGCAAAGAACTCAGCCTTCCATTTGAGGACTAAGCATATACTTTTGAGGTACCACTTCATATGATCCACCTTGAAATATGGAGATTTGAAGTTGGAAAAGATACACACTAGCTAGAATCATGCAGACATGTTAACAAAGGGAGTAACCAGGGATAAACTGAGTTCCTGCTCAGTTTCAGTTGGTCTTCAAGAATGAATATGAAGATGAGAAATTTTCCAGGTCCAAGAAGGTTCAGAGTCCAACATATACAACAACGATGGAGTTGTTGAGATCAGTTTCCAAGTGGGAGATTGTTGGTTGTGGAGCCTGATTATCTTCCTGATTTAGAGGTCTTTTACTTTCAACCATGTTTATACCCCATGAAGTATTTACACCCCAGAAGTATGTACACTCTTCCATGTGGGGGAGTGTAGAGGGGGGGTACCCCCTCCGTGGGGTCCGAGGGGGATATCCCCCTGGCTGGGGGGTCTGGGGGCAAGAGGGCCCCCAGCGGGGGTTTAAGGGCGATGTCCCCGAAGGAAAAATTGCCTTGTAAATGTATATTGTAATTTCATTATAAATATGGACCATTCATTATAAGGTCGTAGATATAACGATAGAGATTATGTTAGGGTTTTTTGCCCTAGAAGACAACCTTCTTTTATGAGGGAAATGTATTGCAGCTATGGTTGATGGCGAATATTGCATTCTGAGATAGGATACTATGAGAGAAAGAAGATGAAGTTACAATGGGTTTTCCGTAGGTTGTGTCCCTTCATATGTTGGATAATAATAAAGGAAGGACCTGGCAATTTCTATGGTGGACGTAACCCATACTGGGTGAACCACGTAAATTGGTGTCTCTATTGTATTGTGTATCTTTTGTGTTTTGTTTCTGTATATTTTTTATTTTATTGCTCCACGGTCCTGTTTTTCTAACACAGGAGTCCCTACAAGGCTGTGGGGAGAATGACTCTTGAGGAGGCTTTCTCTGGGAAGAAGCTTGAGGTGGGGCACCTTTGTATTTTTAGGCGAATCACATATTCATATGTCCCTTCTGAGAAGAGGAAAAATCTAGAGCCCATGACAGAGAGAGGGATCTTTGTTGGGTACAGTGAGACTTCAAAGGCTTTCCGTATATACCTTCCTTCCTTGAGGAAGACTGTCTTAAGGAGGGATGCTAGATTTGAGGAGGAAAGAGCCTTTAGGAAGTCTAGAGGGACAGATAAGGGTGAGTAGTCTTCACCACAGATTCAGGTGAGTCCACAACAAACTATAGTGAAACAGAGTTTTGGGCCACCAGTTTTGGGGACGACAGGTTCAGAGGTGACAAGGCCACATGTTTTAGGTTCGCAAGCTACTGGTCCACTGGTTACTGGATCAGGCACTTCAGAGTCTACTTTGGGATCATTGTATTCAGGAGATGGGGTTGAGAAGGGAGAGTCTCCTCCACTAGACACTACTTCAGAGAGGAGGAATCCCAAGTGGCTTTAGGACACTTTGAGGGATGCACAAGGTTCAGTGGGGAATCCCAGATAGGTTGTGAGAGAGATTAAACCTCCCGAGAGGTTTTGCAGCTACATCGCGATGGTGAGAAGTATTCGGGAGTCTAAGCCTTCCACTTTTGAGGAGGTCACTGGTAGACAGGTATGGAGAGATGCTATGATGGAAGAGTACAATTCCATCATGAAGAATGATGTTTGGGAAGTTGTTCCTAGACCTGAAGGGAAGTCAGTGGTGACTTCCAGGTGGCTCTATAAACTAAAGCATGCTGCAGATGGCAGCATTGAAAAGTACAAAGCTTGCTTTGTGGCTCAAGGGTTTTCACAGGTTGAGGGAGTCGAATATGATGAGACCTTTGCATCAGTTGCTATATACACTTTGATCAGGGAAATGATCTCCATTGCAGCAGAGATGGGTTGGAAGATCCATCAGATGGATGTGAAGACCACATTTTTTGATAGTCTTATTGATGAGGAGGTGTATATTGAGCAACCATTGGGCTTTCAGGTGCATGGGAGAGAGTCTCATGTGTGTAGACTAAAGAAGGCATTGTATGGGCTGAAACAAGCTCCCAGAGCTTGGTATTCTAAGATAGATGCTTATTTGTAGAAGTTGGGTTTTGAGAAGAGTGAGGCAGATCCCAACCTATACTTCATTGCGGTTGGAGAGTATCCTCTCATTTTTTTGCTATATGTGGATGATATTTTCATTATAGGGGAAAAGAGACTCATCAGCAGCTGCAAGGAGAGCCTTGCTTCAGAGTTAGAGATGACTGACATTGGACTGATGTTTTACTTTTTGGGATTGGAGGTTTAGCAGGCCCATGACCACTCCCATGATTACCAACTGGAAGAAGCTTCATGCTTCTGAGTCACAGTTGGTGGATTCCAATTTGTATCGCCAGTTGATCGGGTCATTGATGTATTTGGTTAATACCAGGATAGATATTTGTTTTGCTGTCAACACTCTCATTCAGTTCATGGTGGAGCCTAGGAGAGTGCACAGGGTGGAAACAAGACATGTTCTTAGGTATCTTTGTAGTACGGTAGATTTTGGTCTGGACTATTAGAGAGGATATGGAGTTCGTCTGGTTGGCTATATAGACTCAGATTGGGCAGGATGTGTCAGTGACAGGAAAATCACTTCAGGGTGTTGTTTTGGATTGGGATTAGCAGTTGTGTCTTGGTTTAGTGGGAAACAAAAGTTAGTGGCTTTGAGTTCTGCAGAGGCTGAGTATATGGTAGCCAGTCAGGCCAATTGTGAGGCCCTTTGGCTTCGCAAGATGCTAGTGGGATTGTTCAGTGTGCAGTTGAGGCCTACTGGGATTTACTATGATAATCAGAGTTGCATTAAACTCTTAGAATCTGGAGAATCTAGTTTTTCATGACCGGTCTAAGCATATCGAGATTTGTTATCACTTCATCTGTGACTATGTTCAAAGAGGAGTTTTGGAGCTACAATACATATCTACAAAGGAGCAGGTTGTAGACATACTCACCAAGTCATTGGGCAAAGGCAAGTTTCTATTTTTTAGAGACAAGATTGGAGTGGTGAGTAACACTTTCCTCGATAAGAGGGAGTGTTAATTTTTTAATTAAATAAAGTACCTAGGCAAGTGTTTTTCATCCCTAGGTGCCTAAGGGGTGAGAAAGTGCCTAATGTGGGCCCTAGTCATTTAATTTGTGAGATGCAAATTAAAAGGTGAGTTTATGAATTTAGTGAGGGTGAATGAAGAGACATTTAATCTCATCCACTAATCTAATCTAATCTCAGCCATTGTATTAGAAAACTCCTCACCTACCTCATGAGGTTGATTAGGGTTGGAGGGCGCACCCATTGTTGGGTTGTTGATTCATTATTTGAGAGAGCAAGAGAGAGAGCATTTTCGAGAAGCAATAGAGTACCCATTTCTGATATCTAGGGCATGCATTCCAAGGTAGAATAATAGCACATAAATCAAGGCAAAGAATCAACATACACAGGAGGTCATATAGCATGGATTTCGAGGTCTGTACAGTCACTTGTGTGCATAGAAATCGAGACAGTAGACATCATTTATTTCTATCCGTACGGTACAGATTTTATCAGTCCGTACAGCCGTACTTTGGCACAAATTTAGAGGAGGGACAAACAACCGTACTCAGGCCATACCGTACGGATTCCGTACAGGTTAGTATAGTCCTTTCTTGGCACAGAAATTGAGACAAATTGCTGTGAGGTTTTTCTGGAAAGTTTGGCACAGTGTTCAAGGTGTCCGTACAACCATTAATGCACCCAAAAAATTGTTGAATATGTTGGCACATATTTCAAGGTATCCATACAATAGTTTGGAGGCACATAAATCGAGGAGCAGACCTACAATTTATTGCAAAAAATTCTAGAAGGAATTCTGAGGAGTTTGGTTTATTTCCTGTGTGAAGACTTGGCATGGTTATCGAGATAAGTTTGTCATTTAAATTTCTGAAGATGAACATGTTGTAACAGAATTTCTATGAAGCTCTTAAATAATAAAAATCTCCCTCTCTCACTGGTTTTCCCCTTGTGGGTTTTTTCTAGGGTCAAAGTTAGACCGAAAATATCCGTGTCATTAATTTTCTGAGTTTTATATGCTAATGATATTTTATTTCTGTGTTATAAACGATGTTCAGAATCCTCATGTTTCAGTTCTGAAATTAATTTTCTGCTAAGTTTTATTTGCTGATATAAAACTGGGTTTGGGCATTAAACATTGGCTGAAAGATCAACGAGACTGAAACTGGGTTGGGATCTGAAAATTTACAGTTATGACACTGTGCTTGGTACAAAACTGGATATGCACACTAGGCCCCATCACCATATATTTTAAGGAATTAACCATGCAATTCCAATAGAAGGGATATCAATATCATTTCCAAGGAATCACAATAGGGTCCCTTAAGATTAGTAGTTCCCACCGAATGTAAAAGGTACTAAAAATAGGTCATTCAAACATTATTTTCCAACTCCAACCAATTCAAGAAATTGATACCCCCTTACCTACTATGAATCAAGACTTATAATCTCTACTCTCTCGACACCAATATGTTTTTAACAGTCCCCGAGTACTTAGTAAAAGTCAACAATCCCATCACACCCATTTGGATCAAGTCCTACACTTATTGTCTAAGCACCAAGTTTTTCTTAAACAATCTAAATGTGATTTTGGAGCACCTAAAGTAAAGTAACTTGGTAATATAGTTGGAAATGATGGTACTTCCCCCTTCTTGTGACACACATGATCATTCCATTCACTTGGTCCCTCATAGTCTTCCTTGTAATGTTCTCCCTTATCATCCTCCCCTTGTCTAGAAAAATGAAATTGAGAAAATTGTTCAAGAATTTCTCAAGGAATGTGTTATGCATCCTAGTACTATCCCTTATTCATATCCTATAGTCATGGTACTCAAGAAAGAAGGAAACTAGTGCATATGTCCTGATTTGCATGTCATCAACAAAATCACAATCAAAGACAAATTCCCCATTCCTATCATTGATGACCCTTTGGATGAATTTAATGGTGCTCGGTACTTTACCAAACTTGATATATATTTTTTATAGAAGCATATACGTATGAAAGAGAAATATATTCCCAAAAATTCCTTTAGCACTCAAGAGGTTCACTATGAGTTATTGGTCATTCCCTTTGGCCTCTATAATGCACCTTCCACCTTTCAAAGTCTCATGAATCATGTCTTCCATCATTTCCTCCATAATTTTGTCTTAGTTTTCTTTGATGATATCCTCATCCATAGTAAAAATTATCAATCCCATCTCACCCATGTGGATCAAGTCCTATACTTATTGTCTAAGAACCAAGTTTTTCTTAAACACTCTAATTGTGATTTTGGAGCACCTAAAGTAGAGTACCTTGGTAATATAGTTGGAAAGCATGGTGCATGTGTGGATCCTTGAAAATTTGAATCTATGAAGGATTGTCTAGGCCCTAAAACTCTCAAACATTTGTGCGGTTTTCTGAGTTTAACGCTCTATTATCACAATTTTCTTCATAATTATGGTAAAATTTCTGCTCATCTAATTTCTCTCCTTAAAAAAATGATTTCAATAGGAATCACGTAGTTGATAAATCATTCCCAACCTTGAAAGAGGCTACATGAAGGAGTCTTTTTATGAAACTACTTGATGAATTCACCAAGACTTTTGTCTTTGAATTTGATGATCGATTAAAGGAATTACAGTGTTCCTCTTCCAAGAGGGAAAACCTTTGGATTTCACTACTAAACAATTTTCGAAGTGTTATTTGGTAAAGTCCACCTATGATAAGGAAATATTGGCTATTATTCATGCAGTGGATCTCTAGCATACCTATCTTTTGGGGAAATGCTTCCAAATTAAAACTGATCATCGTAACCTCAAGTATTTTTTGGAACATATAATTTCATCCCCTAAGAAAAAAGAATTTGTGACCAAGCTATTCATCTATGATTATGAGATCATTTACAAGAAGGGAAGAAAAAATGCATTTGTTGATAATCTTTCAAGGAAATATGAAGAAGAAGAGTGACTATTTTCCCTCTCTTTCATTGTAGCATATTGGCTACAAGACATTTTCAAGTAGTGGTTGCAAGAACCCAAAATTTCTCTAATGATCCAATTGCAACAAAATCCTCGGGCCTCTGCGGGGTACTCTTGGCACAATGAGGAGTTTTTCTACAAAGTTATCTTGTATTTAAGCAACCAGTCTCACCTTAAATATAATGTTCTCTCTAAACTTCATGCTCCACCCACAACTGGGCATTCAGGATTTCAAAAAACCTATGAACATGTCAAATGTTTGCTTTTTCTAGGTAGGCATGAAACAAGAAATCCACACCTTTGAGTCCAAATGTGATATTTGTCAACACAATAAAGGAGAAACAATCAAATCTCCATGAATTCTCCAACCGCTCCCTAATCAACCTACTATATGGATGGACATTTCAATGGAATTCATTTTTAGCTTACCCAAATTAGGAAATAAGTTAGTCATGATGGTTGTAGTAGATTTCCTTTCCAAATATTCTCATTTATTTCCCCTCCAAAACCTATTCATGACATCTAGAGTGGCTCATTTTTTTATGGATAATATCTTCAAACTCCAAGGTTTGCCCCACTCTATTGTCTCCGACCATGATTCAAATTTCACTCGTAATTTTCGCCAAGAATTGTTCAAGCTCTAGTAAACTTAATTTCATCTCAACATGGCCTATCACCCCTATATTGATGGTCAAAGTAAAGCTGCAAAAAAGCGCTTGGAAACATATTTGTGGTGTTTTCCATACAAAATACAAAATCAATGGGCTCTATGGTGCTATGTCCTTAATTTCCACCCTACAGGGTAAGATAAGAACACAATAGAAGATGAAATCTGAGACGCATCCATATTTTAATCCAAAATATTAAAATCGAGAACAACATAAAATTTTCATCCATATTCCCTTTGACACAAACAATAGCCATAATAAAATATTCGTAAGTTAAAATCAACCAGACTATTTTCTTTATTAGAAAACAAACATTAGATAGGTTTCGAGAGTTAAATCTCCAAAGCCACCAAAAGTAAACCTATAAGTGATTAACGAGTGTAAAATCCATTCCTACAACTAGTGTATTGGGAAGCTCATCTAACAGAGAAGTCAAGCACAAGGTTGCATTAGGGAAAGTAGGGAGGTAGCCCCTCTCTGCTTGTTTTGGTGTTTGCAGTATTGCTTTGACTACTATGTATACAAGAGTTTCATTGGTGCCACTCCTTTGTGTGAGGTAACATATTTGAAGCTTCATGCTTAGTTATCCTTCCCTTACATGTGGTTGGACCTAGGAATGTTCTCACAATCATTGATTGTGAGGTGGTATCTTTAGTGACCCTTCCTAGGTAGGTACACAAGTGACTGTAGGTGGGACATGCATTTAGTACCTAGGGAACATGTTCATTCATGGTCTTATTTCCGCCATAGGGTGGCCACCTTAATAAAGGGTACTTGTACCGACCATGGTTTTTTATGTAGTTCATCACAACTGCTCCTCATACCTTCTCTAATCAATCTTGTGGGGACTCCATCTCCCCAATAAGTTTGGTTTTTGGAAGGACCCCTGAGCCATTGTTTTTCTTAATGTTATCCTAGATTCATTAGGGTTGTTATATTTCATTCCGAGTCTAGTTCATCCTTAGGTTGAATTATTTTTGGTTTGCGCATACAATTTTCAAATTGGATGAATCATTGTGTCAGTCCCATTAATTACAAGGACTAGGACAAATTATGGAGGAACAACCACCTCTCAAGTGTCATAAGATGGTGTTTACGGGCGTAAATGATACACCATCAACTGGAAGGTCAAATCCAAACTGGGGTTGTCTAAATAACCCAAGTTGTTTGGAATGAAATGACCCGACGGTTTTAATGGCTACGTTGGCCAACTAAAGTCCTAAAAATAATAAAAGAAATGAAACTAATCTAAAAAGCTATGATACTAAGAATACAATTTTACTAATTACAAGTGTTCAAATAAAAACATGAATATGTATATGTGATTATGAACAGTTTATGTACATCTTACATGGTTTACTTGAAATCTTGCGAAATGGATGTTCTTAAAAGTGTTTTTAAAAGATATCAAGAAAGCACATACATTTTTTTTTTTTTTTGAATATTTAAAAACTAATAATACTAAGAAAATGAAACTAAAACAATGATACATAAACAATCAAAGCTAATTCATGTAATCATTATTTCATTGGTAAATAACACACAGACTAACCTATAACTAATCGATTAAATTGAGTTTATCTTCCTGTGTAATTAGAGATCCTAATTGTCCTGCATGTAAGGGAAACCTATGAAAGAACAATGCTAATACTCCCAGAATAAATTCAAAGATGTGTTGGAGAGAGAATATAACAACAGAATGATAAATGTAAAGATCTGGTGATCTTATGATAATCAACACTTAGAATGAAAGGAAACTCAATTCAAAGAATTAATATTATCCATCATTTAATATCCAGAATAAATCAATAATAATCAAATGACAGATTAATGAAAGATATAAAAATGGAATAACAAATTATAGACAACATATAAATACTTAACCATATGAAACACTATATGATGACAAGGCTAAAGCTGCATCAAACATAATAATATTTCATAAAACCTAGGAAATAAAAGAACATAATGGAATAAGCATCACACAGGTCTAAAGCTAATGGTGAATAGCTTCTCCATATCAGTTCTCAAAATCACATGTCCATAAAGTATCCCAACAAAAGTTGTCTTCAGTACTAACAATGATCACTATTTAAACTAGTTTTGGATTCACAAAATCTTATAATGCAAGATAGAGTGCAATCCCCCCAAAATAGATTGTATTTGCAAAAATAGTAAAACAGGAAACCATTCCTGTAGGAGTTGGTTTGTCAAAATTTATTACATAATAACAAAGATTTATGGAAATAAAATAAAGAAACTACGGAACTATATGGTGCATGATCCAAGATAGTTTCTCCATGTAAATAGAAATACATTCATCATTTTCCTGCAGATAACAAAATGAAATTGATATTCATAAAATAATGCTAACTAATATTCATAAATAGATTGGCTACAGAATCAACGATTTTGTAGCTAGTCTTATATTAACCAAGAATATCAAAACTAAATATTCCTATTTTGACTTTCATAACAAAATGAAATGAAATAAAATAAAATAAAAAATAACTTTTACCATTAGAAATTAGACAGTGAAGGGTTAGGCAATTCTGAATTAATGATGGAATTGAAATTGGCTGCATTTTTTATAATTATATTACCAGATCTTTTGGGTCTTTTATTTTCTCATTCTGCGCATGCTTTCAACTCTTGGTTTTCTCATTCAGGTAGAGAATTGCGAAAAACCAGATGTTTTACTTGTTCCCGTAACAATGGTATGTCCCTGTAATAGTGTTCTACCCAATCCAAACAATTGCCACAATGTACCGGTGCTATAGAAGGCTGAGGTGGAATGTATTCAACAACGGCTATTTCGTGCTTCCCTCTGGCTTCTTTCAATTCATGGCTAATTCCAGTAAATCCCTCTTGGCCTTTCAGAAATAGGGGTAGTATAGAGGCAAAGTCATATTGCTCAGTTTGAATAGTAGTTTCGTTCCTGAGACACTGATTATCTGGATCTTCTAGTGCAAGGAAATCATTGATCTCATCATCTAAGCAGTGATCATTAACCTCGATCATAGATATTGAGATCAAATGATCCTTTTTTCAATTCCTTAAACTCCTATATATTAATCAACCATATCTCTTATTCATAAAATTCAAATCTGAGCTTTCTTGTTTCTTACCCTTACAAATTTTCTTTACAGTAGGTTTGTCACTATGGCCCTGATTCATGTCGATAGCAGGGGTAGGATAAATCCTTTCTTTCAACACATCCACTACTTTTTCTAGTGACTTCCTGGGAGAAAAAATACCTCGTGGTTTCTTACCCAAGGGGGTTTGCATAGCAACATGATTCAGTTCATTAAGTTTACATCCTTCATGTGAATCAAAACCTTGATTCTCAGTCATGGGGTCATCAGAATTGGGGTTTTCATTTAAAGGCAGGTTCACTTTGCTTTCGAGTTGGACAAAATTATTCTGACTCAGGAAGCTTTCCCAAGTGTCCCTGATTTGTTACAGGTGCGATAACAATAAGATTCTTGTAAGCTCATGATGAAAGAGGCTCAAAAGAGGGTTCATGCTCTGTCTCTTATAGCATTTTGACATCTTATACAGGCTCATTAACAAGTAGAACGACATGTTCAGTTTAAACCCTATGAACAACATCAATAGTCGAATGTGGTATAAAAAGACCAAACCATACCTTCCCTCACATGTTATAAACTGTTTCAGAATCAAAATAAGGTCGTGCCACTGAGGTTTCAGGAGGGTAATAAGAATACCTTTAGGGCAATAGGTAGATTTGCGAGAGACCATGAACAATCTCCATGGAACATCTTCCAACTTGTCATTTTTGAACCACTTTTCACTTTCATGTGGGAGTCCTATCAGCCGATCTATAGAGTCCTCTGTGAACTCCAGTTGCACATCCTCGAACTTGGATCTGAACCGATCAAACATTTTTGAAAAGGCTTGTACAACCGCAAGGTTGTATCCTTTGAATTTGTGGATGAAGGTATCCAAACCGTGAGCTTGCAAATCATCTATGGCATCATTGTGGGCAAGAAGGGCTTGACAACCATTCGGTTTAATTCAAACCACATGGGCCATGGCCACTGTGAAATATACACAATAGATATCACAGGAGGGAGGCTTTGACTTCCAATAAACAAGTAGCAAGGAGAGGTCTATAAAAACCACAACGACCCGATACCTATGAAGTTCAGAGACTGTCATTTTTGATAACTTAAGTTTGGAGAGATAGACAACCAGAGGGTGCACATAAATATGAGCCATTACACATAATGAATATAAAACCCTCAATCACTATCAAATTCCAATTCAAACAATGAATGGTGGTCATTAATGTTAGTAACATTTCTCGTCCGAAGCATAAGAGCGATCAGGTCTGCAAGTGGCGTGACGAGCGCCGAGCACAGCTCATAGAAGAAATCCATTTCGGGCTTAAATCAAGCAAGCGAGCAGTCTGATTTCAAGCGGTCAGGATTCACTCAAAGGAACAGATCAATGGTTGGCGGGAAATAACAGTTAACGAAGTTGCGCTGAGGTTAGCGCAATGGCTAGCGCCCATATTATGTGCAGGGAAAGATAGCAACCATCCATATGGAGGACGCGTGGCACGAGATCTAGTCAAGTCAGCATTTTGGCATTCGGGAATTCGAAGGGTGAAGGTTTTGTGTTGTCCTATGTCTCAAAACCCCAAACCCAGAAAGCGTCGAAGGCACCCAAAGTCAGGCCCGCATTATTACGAGGCAATCTCAGCTGTCCATCTGCAGGAGACACCTGGCGCGCGATTAGGTTCCTCGTCGTTTCGCCCATCAGGATTCCAAGGCTCAAGGTGCAGCGTCGTCGTATTCCTGATGCGTGAGGTTCTGAGGGTGCCTAGGATCTGGGCCCACAGGATCGTCAGGAGATTTCAGAACCGTCAGATCTAGAGGGATGCGTGGCGCCAGATTAAGACGTCTCGGTGTTTCGCTCATCGCAATTTCAAGTAGCAGGGATCAACCCCTTCCTATTCGCGAACACCGAAAGCGCCTTTGAGAGTAAACATAGGGTCACAGCCTGTGGTCACTTGGGAAAGAAAAGAGCTTCTCAAAAGGGGCCAAAGGCGTCGGGTGTCAGTCACAGAGAATCTCGTCACGACCTCCAGTTGCCATCGAGCCCGACCTTGATCCTGTTCTACGCTTGGAGTAAATGAAGGCAAGAAGGGGTGGTTGAAACCTCTCCTCATTCATTAAGTGTGAGGTATGGAGGGTTTGGAAAGAGGTCTTCTTGAGAGGATCCTGTGTACCCGTTTTTTCTAGAGAAGTCATGTTGAGTTCTTGACTAGCTGGAGGAGGTCTGCACATGCTAGCTCAATTTTTAATGGCTCAACTACTCCCCTTACAGGAGCCATGCACAGTTAAGGTGGCATCTGACGAAGAGTATCCGTATGAATTCGGCTGAAGGGACACCAAGCCTTGGATGACTGAGGGAGCCTCTATTAGGCGATTTCCTCTGAGTATATAAACTTAGTCTTTGTATTTTGTAATCTATCGATAGTAGAGCGAAGCTCCCGATTGTAAAGTTTTAGCACACACTCTAGTTCTCTGGTTATGTATCGATATTTAAGATTTCTTGCTTGATGACAGATATTCCTCTCACCCCATCTAGTTTTTATCTCATACTGAGAGAGTTCGTGATCGACTAATTCACGTGAATTATTGCAATTATGTTATGATAAAGGATTTATTGTTGCATTGTTGTATTCTCTGGTTTTCTTCATTTGAATGTAAGAAGATCTTGCGTTTAGATGTTTCCTCCTACATTCTGTTAGAAACCTGATGTTTACAATAGACCTTTGCTTTTCTCCTATACAAGTCTTCCTCCTTCTCACCCTTACTACAACCTACTGTCTGAAGTTTATCTAAGACCTTATTTTCCCATGCATGCCTGGCCTAGTTTCGGAGTTAGAACCACATTGTCTTGAGTTAACTTCCATTCGATCACCCCATTAAACAAATCATGACATAAACTGATGGGCATCGAGCTCTGCTCTTGCTGCAATCCAGGAGTGACTTCCGTCGCCAACAATTAATGTACAGGACAACAGGGTGAGGTGTAGTCGTGGGTACATCAGACCTGTACCAAGTGCCATGAATGTGATATGACTGATATACCAAAAATCATGTATCGATTGTTAACCCAAGGTTGCATCGTGATTATGGATGAATAATCAAACCACACAATCAACCATAGAAAATCTTATAATATATAAAAATGTGACAATCAATTAATCATTGATCTTGTGAAACTTCAATTTAGTAACATATAGGTTCCTTCAAAGTGTAATCTCTTAAGTAGAAAATACAAAATTACAGAATCATTACCCAAGCCAAGTTTTTGTTTAAATTTCATGCTTACAGTCATGAATTTTAAACAAAACAAACGAAAAACTTGTAAGATAATTTTATCCCAATACATCACCTCAAAGACAAAAGACATAAACTTTTATAAATGTAAGGAGGAGGTAACTACAAAAAGGTTTTATCTCTTTGTGATGATTTTTAAATGTGATAAAATTCGAAATAATTGGTGGCTGCCAATAGATGGGTGATTGTGACTTTGAAGAGTCCTATCCTTTGTCTAAGGAGGTTGGTTTGGTTGAAGTGGAATTTGGTGATGAAAGTCCTCCACAAAACTTTAACCCTCCTTTGACTAATCTTGAAGCACCTATACTTATCTAGGTGAGAGAGCTTGTAAGTGAACCTTTTTATTTGTTTAGAGATCCTCTAACCATGTTGGTCCCAATTATTTCATCCAGTGTGGTTGATCCAACAATCCCATCAATGAGTGGGAATGGGGGCATCCCAGTGATATCCACTTTGCCATCCCAGAGAGCCCTTGGACCTACACCATCTATGCCAATTTCTATGGGTCCCTCTATCTGGGGAGCACCCACCATGTACTATTTTTCATCCACTATTCTACCGAGCATTCCCACAACCATCCCATCTGTTTTGATTCCCATAGCTAGATCTTTTTCCAACGGGAGGGAGAGCCTTGGTTTTAGAATGGTTAGTGGAGTTTCTTCAACATTCACCATTCCTATGAGTGGCTTGACATTGTCGAGTGTTGGTTTACCTTTTGGATGGAACTTTCCTATTTTTTTTAGGGATATTCCTAGTCAATTATGGGGTATTAATGTGTAGGGAGGGTTTAATTTCATGTGGGTTAACACACTGTTCTATGAGGTCACATCCATTTGGGGAAACTTTCCATGATGCAGAGGATATCCATTTTGTCTCTTGTGTGCAAGAAGCAAGTTGGAAGATATAGATATGGCAATTTAGGACTATAATAGCTAGGACATATGAATGGAAAACTTCAGGAAAAGGCATGCCATTGCACCATTTCTTAGTTTAAATATGAATCCATTTGCTTGTTTCTAGAGGAAATCCATAGAATTATATCCCATTGTCTATATAGGATCAATAGGAAGATCCTACATGAGTGGTGGTTCGGGGATGTTCAAAGAATCTTCACATATGGGAACATTCCATTTTTAACCAGGACCTCCCACTACAAACGTTCCTCCAATCAATATGATTTCTTCTTTTACTGGTGCATCCATTGGATCTTCCAATCCTTGGGTGGTACCTCGTCTCAAGGAAATGGAATCACACAAAGATACCATACCGGTCATTGTGGTAGATATTGTCAATCTGGAAATCGCATAAACATCCCATGATATGGGTAAGCACATCCATCCTCATATGGAGTGTGTTGGAGCAGGAATTTTTGGGAGTAATCACATCAAGAGAGGAAGAGTGGGCCAAAGAGAACAGTGCACATTGGAAAATAAGAAATACTAGTGCGACAAAGGGAAAAGGAAGCAGCTCATGACAATATTTCTGGAAATCCGACGCACATGTGGACAAACCTAGCCATGTTAGGGTTAGGGTTTTGGAGTCAAATTGTAAGGGTTTTAACCTTTTTTGTAGTATAAATAGAAGAGGTATAAGGTATATTGAGGCATCTTAGAGAGTCATCATATCTTTATATTTTTGGTGTTCTTGTTGAGAGAGAGTATTATACTTTTGGTAGAGTCTATATTTTGATGAGAGGTGCATAGCATGGATGGAGTTGATGTAACTAAGGGTCAAGTTGTAATCTGTGGAGTTTGGTGCAATGCTGGTTTGTCTCACTACTATTCACATATCCTATGATGTGATGTGTGCAACGCTATTTTGATGAAGAAGAAGAAATAAAAATAAGATCTTTGTGGACGTAGCCCTAAGGGGATGAACCATGGTAAAACCCTGTGTTATAATATGTCTAAATGTTTTGTTATTTTTGCAATTATGGTTAAATGGTTAGATGAATGAATGGTTCAAATTACAGTGCACACTATAAATATGTATGCAGAATGAATATTATGAATGAATGAAGTAATAGATCTGATGAATGGTATGATATGATGCAAGGTTAAGTAGAAATAGAAGTAAGAAGAACAACCCCAATNTATAGACGTATCCCTAGGGGGGTTGAACCACGGTAAAACCATGTGTTGAAATATGTATGAATGTTTTGTTATTTATGAAATTATTGTTAAATGGTTAGATGAATGAATGGTTCAAATTACAACACACACTAGAAATATGTATGCAGAAGGAATATTATGATTGATGAAATAGTAGATCTGATGAATGGTATGATAGGATGCAAGGTTAAGTATAAATATAAATAAGAAGAACAACCCCAATCCCTTCCATGACTGTAGACACCTGCATCCTACAGTCACCCATAAACCATCTCGAGTGAGACTGTGTTGTGCACTCTGTGCGTGGTGTATCCTTCTGGTTTACTAGAAGGGCCGATGGTGGAAAGGGTTTTGTTGGAGAGCTAGGTAGAACCCTGTTCAACCCATATATACAACAGAATGTGATCATCCTACTCCACCATTATGGGTTCTTGACTCTCCAAGTTCACATGAAATACTATATTTTGAGTTACCTTCAAAAGAGTCCATCCTAGACGTTATTGATTCAATAGATAATCCCAAGGAATATGATCATTATAAGGAATTTGTCCTCCCTGATTTGGAACCCACGAAGGTTAGCATGATGGGTTTTGATTCAAGACTTGGGGCATTATCTAGGGAATCCAAAAGCCCTCCTAGTCTTTATCCTTCACTGCCTCAAATTTATTTTTTGGAACTTTCCATCGAATCATATTCTCTCCCTTCCATTGAAGATTCATGTTGCATACCTCCTCCTCTTCTTGATGGGAATCATAAAGGATCTTTCATATCTCACAAAACCACTCATGATGAGTATCTTTGGTTGTAGAAATTCGTTCTTATGTGACATGACCCAAAAATGGTGTGTCATATGATGTCGACATCGATTCATGGGTTCATCGATTATGAAGATCCTTTGCCTAAGCCTAGCAATGGGTTCTACTTGGTGTAAATAATAAATATGCATAGTGCCTTGTACAAATGTGTGTGGTGTGAGAGATTTTTTTTTTCATATATCATATCCAAAAATTCCATTTTTTTTTTTTTTTTTGTGATTTCACTACATGTTTTGACATTGAAATATAGTTTATATGTGTTGATAGGATTATAGGGAATTTTTTATGGAAATGGTGAATTCCACCGAACTTGATATATGTGCTATCAAACTAGCATCTAGGTATAGGTTTTTTCCTACATCCACGATTTGCGACATTAGCCCCTCCATTTTTGCACTTCATAACTTATTTGGTAGTTCCTACCCTCCATGGGTGGCCTAGTTTGCACCTGGATTTTTAGACTATGCACATGTTGTGATTTCTCATAGGCTCGAGAACCCTCCAATATCACCACCTTGACTTGATGATATGACTCATTTTCCTCTCTTCATCTATATATTGGCCATATATCGAGTGATTCTTGTCTTTTTATATTTCTTTATGGTCACTTGTGCATTTGTTTATCGTGTCATTCATCCTTCCACTGTTATTATGGTTTCCTAGATCCCTGCTATTGTTATTTGTAGTATCCCATGACCATACGCCTCTGGAATTATTTGGCCTCTATTTTGTATCCATATGCCCATGGAGAGAATAACTGCTAAGAGTTGATCTCACTTGAAAGTACCATTTGCATTAATTTTCCTTAGGTCAATTCCATGCACTTGGAACATATGAGCATGTTGTTAAGCCACCCATTCTCTTCAGACGAGTACACTTTATCTCTTTTTTCACACTCGTAAAAGGACACAAAAAAGACACTTTTGAGGAAAATATTAACTATTTTCCAGACTCATTAAAATACACGAAAAAATCCACCATCCTATGTATACTTTTAACTCTTTTTAGAGCTCATTAAAAATGAACAATAAAAACACCATCGAGCACACTTTTATCTCTCTTTCATGCTCATTAAAACATGGATACACCAAAAATCAAAACAATAAAAAAAGCGTGGGGAGTTTTTACCAGTGATCTATCTTGAAATGATAGCATAAGTCAAGTCACCCTTGAACATGACACATGTTTGACTCATCATATTACAGTTGGGTTTTAGCTTTCCTAGGAGCTTTCCCAGTAATATGAGTCACAGATACTCCTATGACTAGTTACTCTTTGAGTCATCATGGAAAGTGCTTCAATGCCTCCTAAATTGTTGCATTGTATTTGTCTATATATTGAGTCTTGCTACCAAGTCACCATTGTGTTGTGCTATATACTGAAGGAAAGTTGAAGCCTAAGTCATCCATATGTTGTTTTGTTGACTTTCCAGGTCGACCATCCATGTGGAATTTGTACTTAGTGATTATATATTTCAACATCATCTGTTGGTGTATGTTTCATGTTGATTGATGGGGGATATATTACTACCCTCTTTCGATGAATATCTTCTCTTGACTTCAACACATTTTCTAGGAGAGGGATCCAGAAACTAGCTATTACCTTGGAGCTTGTATTCCTCAGTGGAAGGCCTCCTTATAATCGACACTGGTTTTTCATCATTGCATCTCGATGGATTGATTCTATGGGTGTTCAACATCATATCCTCTATTCACACTCGGTCGATTGTACTAGGTACCTTGGAATCCATCTTCCTCATTGGTGGGTCCCCTCACAATATAAATGGTATACCTCATTGACCAATAATCAAATGGTTTCTACCATACTCAACATCTACACATCCAGTTGTATGTTGAAGATTCATACCATCGGGGTTTCAAATGAAGAACTTCGGTTTGGGTCCACCTCCTTCATTCAAAACACCCCTCCGATGTTGTGATGGAATATATCACTTATATATGAGTACTTTGAAGACTTTGGGGGAACTCTTCTTACTGATCATTGTATTCCTTATGTATATGTTGTGACATAGATCCACATTGTATTTTCTCATGGATATGATATTATTGATGACATGGATCCACCATGTATTCTTTCATGGACATGGTCTTGCATTTCATGTCATGGATCCAAAGTGTATTGTTTTGGTGGCCAAGATTTGACACTTTTCAAAGTTTGAGTACGTGTGCCTTAGGGATGGTCTATACATGTTGTTATCCTTTTTTTTTATTGCAGGTACTCTTTGAACAATGTAAATCCTTTCTCTCTCATGTTGCATCATGAAATGCTCTTTTATTGTAATTTTTTTCAGCCATCCATTCCTTTATCGACCTAAACAATTAGGGGGTATCTGTTATAGCCTTAATTTCCACCATACAGGGTCAGAGAGGAAGATAGTAGAAGATGAAATCCAAGCCACAAACCTAACTCAAGGTTCAAACAATTTTTTAGGGGTGTTGTTGGTCATCTATAGTGCAACTAGAAATATGTCGCTTGTCATTAGTTCAAAATAAGTGATACCCTCTATAATATTCTATATTCATGGATTTTTGAACAAGAAAGTGAGGGATGAGTTGGTTATTCGTGGTATAAGCCTTGAAACTCATATAATTTGAGTCTCCATTGGTCTCTAGAAGATGTCAAAGCTCTCCCAAGATTATTCCAAAAATGTATATAAATAAGACAAATCTTGAGCATGGGGAGGGAGAGTCATTTACAGATACATGCTGTTAAAATTTAAAGGTGCTTCTCTATCTACGT
>JZKD02S0354209.1:0-18919 GCA_000966675.3 Picea glauca
AAAATTCTTTGCTTTCTATAGCAGAGAGAAGAAGGAGGAATTTTACAACCATGCCACCGAGAAGAAGAGAAAGGGCAACGCCTCATCCAGTAGTGGAAAGAGAAATGCATGAATTATGTGCCAGGATTGATGCTATGGAAACAACAGAAAGGCGCATAGTTGACGCTGGGGATATCAACAAAGATGAAAGTGAAAATGAAGCTAGAAACGAAGGAGAAGAAGTTGTCATCAAAGATGCTGCAGAAGAATGACTATTCAGGGTTGTTGCAAGGATAGGTGCTATAGAAAAAATGGACATTCCCATGTATGAAGGAAACTTAGATGTTGAAGAGCTTCTAGACTGGATTAGAGCTCTAGACAAATATGAGGATGTTGAGGAAGATAAGAAAGTCAAACATGTTGTTAACAAACTTAAAGGGCAAAAGCTAGGATAGAATGTTTGCAAAAAATGAAAACCAAGTTTATACCCAAGGATTATCAAATCAATATATTTTGAAGGATGCAGAATTTGAGATAGAAGTTGATGTCAGTGAAAGAGTACATTGAAGAATTCTATAGGACAAACATCAGAGAAGGTCATTGGGAAAGCGATGATGAGAAAGCTGCCAGGTATATGAATGGTCTACGGTATGACATTTGGGATTTGATGAGCATGGTGATCATCTGAACCATAGAAGATGCTTATCAGATGGCTTTGAAAGATGAAGAGAAGTTGAGCTGAAAGCAAGGTCAAAGAGGCTGAGGTAGAATTCAAAGCAGAGGCAAGATGATTGCCTAGGATAGAATTCAGAGACCTAAATAAGAGGGGAAGAAACTTCAACCTCAACCTAAGAGAAGAGGAATCTCACAGGGAAGGCAGTATGCTAATAAAAATACTTTTCCTCGAGCCAGAGGAAGAGAAAGAGGCAAAGGAGGTGAAGTGAAATTCTTTGTCTCTGGAAAAATCAGAGATAAATCCTGTGAGTGTCTAGATAGGAAGAAATATGCTGGTGAAACTCACATTGTCGAAGCTCAAGGATGGAATGTTGAGGCAGAAGATGATGAGGGCAGAAGATCCTTAATGATGAGGAAATTTCTCTTGAAACCGGAGAAGGAGCTAGAGAACCCAGCCCAAAGAAACACTCTATTTCGAACTGCTTGCAAAACTAAGGATAGGGTATGCAAGGTCATAGTGGAAAGTGGTAGCACAGATAATCTTGTATCTACAGGGATAGTAGAAAATATGGAGCTGGAGACTATTGTACATCCAAGCCCATACAAAGTTTCATGGCTACAAAAAGGACATTAGGTAAATGCCACTAAACAATGTTTAGTTGAATTTAAAATAGGAAGATATAAAGATAAAATATTATGTGATGTCATTCCCATGGATGTTTGTCATTTATTGCTGGGTAGACCATGGAAATATGACAGAAATGTGGTGCATGATGGGAGAAAGAACACGTACACCCTGGAGAAAAGCAGTAGGACACATATGTTACTGTTGATTAAGAACCAAGAGGTGAAAACAGAGATGAGAAACACTGTATTTCTCATGAGTGGGAATGAACTTCTTAATGAGGTTAAGAAGAAGAAAGACACACAATTCATTTTGGTTAGGAGGGCAATAATTGTTTTGAACAACACTAGGATAGATGAGATACCAGAAGAAATCCAGGAGTTGTTGGAATAATTTATTGATATAGTAGTGGACGAACTACCTTGTTCATTGCCACCTATCAGGAGTGTAAGCCATCATATCAATCTTATGCCTAGAGCTAGTTTGCTGAACAGAGCAGCATATAGGTTGACGCCGCAGGAAAATGGAGAAATTAGGAGACAAGTCCAGGACTTAATGGACAAAGGATTGATTCAGGAGAGCTTGAGTCCATGCGTTGTTCCGAAAGTGCTCATCCCAAGAAAGGACGATGGCTGGAGAATGTGTATAGACTCAAGGGCAATCAACAAAATTACCATCAGATACAAATTCCCATTGTCGAGGATGGATAGCTTGATGGATTGCTTGAGTGGAGCAAAGTTTTTTTCAAAACTTGATTTGAAAAGAGGATATCATCAAATTAGAATGAGAGAAGGTGATGAATGGAAGACAACATTCAAGACAAATGAAGGGTTGTATGAATGGCTTGTCATGTCATTTGGATTAATGAATGTGACCAGTACTTTCATGAGGTTGATGAACGAAGTCCTGAAGGATTTCATTGGGAAATTCATCATTGTATATCTTGATGATATATTAATTTTCAACAAAACAGAAGCAAAACACTTAAAGCATTTAGTTGTAGTAATGAGGAGGTTATAGCAAGAGAAATTACTGATCAATATGAAGAAATCGTCATTTATGAGGACAAAACTCGTTTATTTGGGTTTTGTTATCTCTACAAATGAATTGAAAATGGATCCAGAAAAGGTAAATGCAATTAAGAATTGGCCATCACCGAAAAGCGTATTTGAAGTTCGAAGCTTCCATGGTTTGGCTAGCTTCTACAGGAAATTCATCTGAAACTTCAGTGGAATTAGTGTACTGATGATGGATACAGTGAAGAAACGACACAAATCTTTTCACTGGACAAAGGAGGCAGAGGAGAGCTTCAATCTACTGAAGAAGAAGATCATTGAGCAACCAATTCTAGTTTTGCCAAATTTTAACAAGACATTCTAGGTCAGGTGTGATGCGAGTGGATTTGCAATTGGAGTGGTATTGAGCCAAGACAACAACTTGATCATGTATTTCAGTGAAAAATGAAATGAATCAAAGATCAAGTACTCCACGTATGACAAAGAATTCTATGCAGTCATACAAGCACTGAAGAAATGGAGACACTATTTGGTTCCCAAGGAGTTTATTTTGTACAATGATAATCACACTTTACAATTCGTGACCTGATAGGAGAAGTTGAACCAAAAACATGATAAATGGGTTGAATACATGCATAATTTTACTTTTGTGATTAAGTATATTTCTGGAACTGCTAACAAAGTTGTTGATGCTTTGAGTAGGAAATGTTTTCTTATGCAGGAATTCAGGGTCAAGACTTTGGGTTTTGATAACCTTAAGAAAATGTATAGGGATGATCCAGACTTCAAGGAGGCATATGAGGCATCTGAGAATCCAATTATCAAAGACAAAAGCCAATGGACTGAATACATGATCCAGGATGGATTATTGTTCAGAGGAAATCAACTATGTAATCCAAAATGCTCCATGAGGGAGAATTTGTTGAAGGAAAAACACAGTGGAGGATTGGTCGGACACTTCAGTCATGATAAAACATTCTCAAAATTGAATAGTTCATATTATTGGAAAGGGATGAGAACAGATGTTAATAAATTCGTGGATAGATGCAAAATTTGTCAGCACATGAAAGGAAGAAGGAAGAACACAAGGTTATACCAACCATTACCCATTCTTGAGAAGTTGTGGGATGCAGTGAACATGGATTTCATATTAGGGATGCCAAGGACACAAAGGGGATATGATTCAATCTTTGTCGTAGTCGACAGATTTTCAAAGATGGCACATTTTATATCATGTGAGAAAACTAGTGACACAACTCATATTGCGAACCTGTTTTTCAAGGAAGTCATCAAACTTCACGGCTTGCCAAGGAGTATCGTTTCTGATCGAGATACCAAGTTCGTGGGACATTTCTGGAGGACCTTATGGAAGAAGTTGGGGACAATTTTGTCTTTTAGCTCAGCATATCATCCTCAGACGGATGGACAGACATAGGTTGTGAATAGAAGCTTGGGAGATTTACTAAGAAGCTTAGTGACTGAACACCACAGTCAACGGGATCACATTCTTCCACAGGCGAAATTCGCTTACAATGATTAACTCAATAGAAGCACAGGGTAGAGTCCATTCCAGATTGTATATGGAATGAAGCCAAGGGGAGTTTCTGAATTGAAAGATTCATAACAAGCCAAATTCAGGAGTGCTAGTGTAGGGGACTTTGTAGAAGGAATGAAGGAGCTTCACAGCCGAATTCAGGAGTGCTAGTGTAGAGGACTTTGCATAAGGAATGAAGGAGCTTCACAGCCAAATTAAAGATCGATTCCAGAGTTCTAGTCAAGAATACAAGCATAGAGTAGATCAACATAGGCAAGAACTTGAATTTGAAGTTGGTGATTTGATTCTTGCACATTTGAGGAAGGAGAGGTTCCCGAGGGGAACGTATAATAAGTTGAATATGAAGAAGATTGGACCATGCAAAGTCATAAGAAAATTTGGAGCAAACGCATATGAGATTGAATTATCCAATGGGGTCGGAATCTTACAGATATTTAATATCATGGATTTGTACCCTTATGGAGCTGAAGAAGAAGGAGCAGAAGATAAATAAGAAAAGATTCAGTGGACAAAACAAATGCCTGTCGCTGAAAATCCACAGATGGAAAGTATAATTGACAAGAGGATTAGCAAAAAGACCAGGAGAAAAAGTATTTTGAATACTTGGTAAAATGGAAAGAACATCGAATTGAAGATGCCAGTTGGGAAGATGAAGCAGCAATTCAAAAGCATGGACAGACCATGCAAGAGCTCATGAACAGGATTTCATGAAAAAATTCAAGAAAGGGTGTATGATGTAGGAGCATCGTATAAAGCCAAGGACACACGCCTAACCAAAGGAGACAGCTGGAAAAGTGCCAACGCAGATTTTGAAGTGTTTTGAAGATTAATGAATGAACATTAATGTAATAGATAGCAAGAAAGTGCAGTTGCATTTATAGTTGCAGATCTAAACTGATTTTGGAGCATATGTTCCTATCCACCAGATGTAATAGACATTTATGTTTGTTTAATGAAAGTAGGTAGATATGAATGTTAGATTAGACAGTTTAGAAGCGTAGGAGGGAAAATGGATGATAGACACCCTCAACCCTTGTGCCATTGTAACATTATCATTCAGAATTCATAAGCTGTAGAGTTGTAGTAGAGAGATGTAGAGAATAATCATGTGCAGGAACAGTTCAGTTAATATATAAATCTTTGACTCAATTTTCATGGTGTTATGACGCTTATTGTTTACATTAGTTGAATGGTATGTTTACAACCATTTTGTTTTCTATGTCACGTGTTTATTTCAATGTTGTGTTGTATGTATGATTTCATGTTGAATGTATGAAGTCTGATAGAGAAGAAGAATGAGTTTCAATTGTTTCTCTCCCTGAGAATTCCTTCAAGGAGTGCAGTGAACGTCCGCAAGGTGTGAATTGACGAGGGTCTGAGTTTTATCTCAGAAAGATTAGGAGAAATATCATTGTTCTCATACCAGCAGAAGTACAGATGAAGCACAAATCCATGCAAGGTGTGCAAAGGCTAGTTGAAGCCTTAGAACTTATCAACCAAGGGGAAATTTGAAGGGATATTGTTGCAAAGAGTTCACAGTCGAAGACTCAAATAACTAGAGGTTATTTGGAAGTTTTTTGCAAGGAGTGTGTGTAGGGATCCTTTGGGAAGTTAGAGTTTACAAGCAAAATCTCAGGAGGAATTTAACCTTTGAAGTGGTCAAAGGGAGAGGAAGGTCGAAATCATCTCATAGAAGTCAAGTTCAGGGAGTGGAACACTGAGTCATCTAAACAGAAGTCATTGAGGAGTGAATCAAGAGGTCAAAATTCTCTATGGAGAACTAGTGAAATTGCAAGGACCGTAGGATATAGAGGAGCTATAAGGTGGTTAGGAGTTGGAAGAACCTACCACCCTGATATCAAGGATAAACGTGGATCATTGATTGTGGTCATTTTAAGCCGTTAGATCATTTTGGGAATTCGGGGTTTGCAAGTTTGGAGTGAAAGCCAAAATATTTGGTCACTCTAATTTCCGAATCGTGAAAGGGATTATCGAGTGTGGAGTTGAACGACAGAAACACTTCATGGAGAAGCACCGAAGACCTGAGAGCCATTGGATCTTCTAAAGAGGTAAGGGGGTTAAGGCAAGTGTCTTTTCAATTTCCCATAATCTCATGAGAGATAGTGGTCATTGGATCCAATTTAACGTGATTCATCAGATCTCACGTGAACTTGCATTTTGGGAACTCAGAGATTGGAGCGACAAGTGATTTCGGAGTCGAGAGTTGTGAACTCCCAGTTTGTGAAACCCTGAAAAGATCTGGACCATTGGATCAAGGGAGGCTCACAGCTGTCGATATCGTCAAAAGTGAAATTTCAAGATTTGGGGAATTATAGGGAAAGAGGAATGATTGTTGGTTGTTTTCTCAAGCCCCAAAAGCTGGAACTAGTGGGTAATATGTGGCATTTGCTCATGGCATTGGAGGAGTCAACCTTCAATGACATTTTGTGTTTCTACGATTGTAAGAGTGGTGGAATTGATCCAACTCGCAAATCCTGAAATCTTCGTGGGCTTAAATAAAAAGTTTAATCAACTCTTGGCGTGGTTTGGAAAAGATCCTGCACTGATCCTAGCCCGAGGGTAGGGGGTCTACGCCAAAAGAGAAGAAACCGCTTGGAGCGTAGATGAAAGGATAAAGGCTCTTTCCATGGAATGCAAGTTGCTGAGTAATCACAGTGCCTAGATGTATGACCAACTCACTGAGAACCCATAATTGCAGGCACTAGAGTCATAGCTCCAGGAATAAAAGCAACAAGCAGAGACAATACAGGCACAGTTGAAGACCCTGTCAGCTGTGGAAAGAATGAAGCGATCCCAAGATCAATGCACTGCCTAGCAGAAGATCCACATTATCCAGAGTAGAGTTATGGAAGTAAATCAGAGGCTCCAACCTGTACAAGATAAGGCTTACCAATTGTTCACAAAATTCGAAGGCCGAGGAGCAGAACTCGAGCAGGTTGTCACTGCAGCTGAATAGTGCCTAGAGGGACCTGTCAATGGCACAACCATCCAAGAGTTCATTGAACCAGAGGTTGTGGCTCAACAACAAGTTGAAGAAGATCGAGCCATGATTGAGGCTTTTGAAGCATAACTACCGAGACCATAGTGACTTGGGATGAGTCACATGTGAGTGTTGGGGGTCTGTTGGACCTTGACCAAATTTTGGGAGATCCTTGGTCAAGTTTGACCTCTTTTGGGACTTTGATAGCCTGTTGAAGGCAGAGCACAAGACGAAGAAGAGATCATGGGATCTTGACCCCATTTTGGGTACTTTTTGGGATTTGGGATTATTTAACAAGTATGGGGAAGTCGGCCCATGGGTTTACCCATGTTTATGCCTATTTTGTAAAGTATAAATAGATGTCTAGGAAATGTAAGAAGAAGCATATTTGTGTGATATTGGGCTAAGTGGTAAGTATGGATTGCATATTCTTTGTGCATACGGTGTGAGACTTGCAGATCTACATGCAAGTAATTGTAAGAAGGTTTGGTTTTGTACCCTAACTCGAAGAAGGAGGATCTGACGAAGTGCGTGCAGATCTCCTATATTCTAAAGTGTAGGATTTTGATGCTATGTGCTTGTAAGAAGATTGAATGAAGATAATAAAGAGAAATATTTGGTGGACGTAGCCCCAGGGTGGGGGTGAACCATGTACATACTATGTTTCTCTTCTTTGTGCGATGTGTTGATGTGTTTATGTCTTTACTTGCTAAGTGCTTTGGTATAGATAGATAGTTATGTTTATGCTTTGTGATAACGATGTATATGGATGTTAGATCTGACCTACATGAATGTTCTTAGTGCTTGAATTTGCTAGATCTAATCTACCTCTCTATGATAAGTACTTAGATACATCATATCTAAATGAATGATGTGATGCCCTGTTTTATCTATGGAGTAGATAGTGGTTAAATATTGATGAACTATCAGTGCTAAGTGCTCTGTTAAGTATTACAATCACGGATCTATGTCCCAACTAAGGTTGCATACATCTGAGTCTTGTAACCACCCCTGCCTCTACCTCAGTTGAGACTTCATCTGCTTCACAGGTGTTTCCAAAAGGGTCGGTAGTTAGGGTTTTGTTGGTGTGATGTTGTAGTGTTGAACCTTGGGTCTACCCCTGTGCCAACACCTTTTCAATGCATAGCTCTTACAATCCTCCAAAGTGTTGATTTTCCGAAGTGTGAGATCTAGCGATGCATGTCCTCTTGATTTGGATGGATAAGATTTATTTTGAGAGTTCAGGCTTCGGATCTTCAGGACTTTTCAATGCACAACTCTTACAATCCTCTAAAGTAAATATTTCAAAGTGAGGGATATACCTCCACGTGTCCTCTAGATTTGGATGGCTGAGATTTACTTCAGGAGTTCAGGCTTTGACTGTTCAGGACTTTTTAATGCATAGCACTTACAATCCTCTGAAGTAAATCTTCTGAAGTTAGGGATCTGCCTCCATGTTTCCTTTAGATTTGGACAACTAAGATTTACATCAGGAGTTCAAGCTTTGGCTCTTCAGGACATTTCAACGCACAACTCTTACAATCCTCCGAAGTAAAACTTCTGAAGTGTGAGATCTATTGACGCATGTCCTCATCCTTCAATGGCTCATATTTACTTCAGGACTTTAGATCCTCTGTCTAGTTGTTAATCCTTGCGCCACTTTGAAATCATGATCGCCCGAGAGTCATTGAAATGAACTATTTATGGGATCTTCACTATTGGAAATCGAGCATATATTCTTGCTTGTGTTTCAAGCCCAAAATGGATTGCTCTAAATTTTTTTCTTCGACGTTTTATGTGCATAACATAGACTTGGATGAATTTCTTCCCTTGAAAACTATATGTTATAAAATTTGGCTCTACAGGAGATGGCATGCTCCCTGTGAGTTTCCAAGAACACGCAGTTCCAGTTCCTTAGTTGTTGGGTTCTGGAGTTGAGCTCAAATACATTTATTGAAGGAAACATGCTGGCATGTACACTATTCTACTTAAAAAAAATAAAAAAAACACACATGCTCTAGAAGGATCTTATTTATGAACAATCCTAGACTAACTAGCTTTTTATAATGTGCTACGTGAAACAATCTTCCACCAGAGCCATTCAAATAACTTCCTAATTGAAAAAATTTGTACTCTGTCACAGGTCAGCAAGGGATAACAAAAGTGTGATAGCCAACTAATTACATCCTTCATATTACCTCCCAATCATGAAAGTAAGATAAATAGTGGAGGCTTCAATACATTGAGGAAATGCAACTCCATTTATTCCCCTACAGGGTCATAAAATAGGTGATAAAACCTACTAGGTTGGTAACAGAAAGCTTGCTCTGCTTTACAGCTGCTTGTAATGACCCTTAATTATTAAGATGGTTAATTTAATAATAATCCTAAATATTATCTAAATTGTATTTATATCATAAAATAATATTTCTAATTGGATATTATTAAATAGTGTACANAAAATTCTTTGCTTTCTATAGCAGAGAGAAGAAGGAGGAATTTTACAACCATGCCACCGAGAAGAAGAGAAAGGGCAACGCCTCATCCAGTAGTGGAAAGAGAAATGCATGAATTATGTGCCAGGATTGATGCTATGGAAACAACAGAAAGGCGCATAGTTGACGCTGGGGATATCAACAAAGATGAAAGTGAAAATGAAGCTAGAAACGAAGGAGAAGAAGTTGTCATCAAAGATGCTGCAGAAGAATGACTATTCAGGGTTGTTGCAAGGATAGGTGCTATAGAAAAAATGGACATTCCCATGTATGAAGGAAACTTAGATGTTGAAGAGCTTCTAGACTGGATTAGAGCTCTAGACAAATATGAGGATGTTGAGGAAGATAAGAAAGTCAAACATGTTGTTAACAAACTTAAAGGGCAAAAGCTAGGATAGAATGTTTGCAAAAAATGAAAACCAAGTTTATACCCAAGGATTATCAAATCAATATATTTTGAAGGATGCAGAATTTGAGATAGAAGTTGATGTCAGTGAAAGAGTACATTGAAGAATTCTATAGGACAAACATCAGAGAAGGTCATTGGGAAAGCGATGATGAGAAAGCTGCCAGGTATATGAATGGTCTACGGTATGACATTTGGGATTTGATGAGCATGGTGATCATCTGAACCATAGAAGATGCTTATCAGATGGCTTTGAAAGATGAAGAGAAGTTGAGCTGAAAGCAAGGTCAAAGAGGCTGAGGTAGAATTCAAAGCAGAGGCAAGATGATTGCCTAGGATAGAATTCAGAGACCTAAATAAGAGGGGAAGAAACTTCAACCTCAACCTAAGAGAAGAGGAATCTCACAGGGAAGGCAGTATGCTAATAAAAATACTTTTCCTCGAGCCAGAGGAAGAGAAAGAGGCAAAGGAGGTGAAGTGAAATTCTTTGTCTCTGGAAAAATCAGAGATAAATCCTGTGAGTGTCTAGATAGGAAGAAATATGCTGGTGAAACTCACATTGTCGAAGCTCAAGGATGGAATGTTGAGGCAGAAGATGATGAGGGCAGAAGATCCTTAATGATGAGGAAATTTCTCTTGAAACCGGAGAAGGAGCTAGAGAACCCAGCCCAAAGAAACACTCTATTTCGAACTGCTTGCAAAACTAAGGATAGGGTATGCAAGGTCATAGTGGAAAGTGGTAGCACAGATAATCTTGTATCTACAGGGATAGTAGAAAATATGGAGCTGGAGACTATTGTACATCCAAGCCCATACAAAGTTTCATGGCTACAAAAAGGACATTAGGTAAATGCCACTAAACAATGTTTAGTTGAATTTAAAATAGGAAGATATAAAGATAAAATATTATGTGATGTCATTCCCATGGATGTTTGTCATTTATTGCTGGGTAGACCATGGAAATATGACAGAAATGTGGTGCATGATGGGAGAAAGAACACGTACACCCTGGAGAAAAGCAGTAGGACACATATGTTACTGTTGATTAAGAACCAAGAGGTGAAAACAGAGATGAGAAACACTGTATTTCTCATGAGTGGGAATGAACTTCTTAATGAGGTTAAGAAGAAGAAAGACACACAATTCATTTTGGTTAGGAGGGCAATAATTGTTTTGAACAACACTAGGATAGATGAGATACCAGAAGAAATCCAGGAGTTGTTGGAATAATTTATTGATATAGTAGTGGACGAACTACCTTGTTCATTGCCACCTATCAGGAGTGTAAGCCATCATATCAATCTTATGCCTAGAGCTAGTTTGCTGAACAGAGCAGCATATAGGTTGACGCCGCAGGAAAATGGAGAAATTAGGAGACAAGTCCAGGACTTAATGGACAAAGGATTGATTCAGGAGAGCTTGAGTCCATGCGTTGTTCCGAAAGTGCTCATCCCAAGAAAGGACGATGGCTGGAGAATGTGTATAGACTCAAGGGCAATCAACAAAATTACCATCAGATACAAATTCCCATTGTCGAGGATGGATAGCTTGATGGATTGCTTGAGTGGAGCAAAGTTTTTTTCAAAACTTGATTTGAAAAGAGGATATCATCAAATTAGAATGAGAGAAGGTGATGAATGGAAGACAACATTCAAGACAAATGAAGGGTTGTATGAATGGCTTGTCATGTCATTTGGATTAATGAATGTGACCAGTACTTTCATGAGGTTGATGAACGAAGTCCTGAAGGATTTCATTGGGAAATTCATCATTGTATATCTTGATGATATATTAATTTTCAACAAAACAGAAGCAAAACACTTAAAGCATTTAGTTGTAGTAATGAGGAGGTTATAGCAAGAGAAATTACTGATCAATATGAAGAAATCGTCATTTATGAGGACAAAACTCGTTTATTTGGGTTTTGTTATCTCTACAAATGAATTGAAAATGGATCCAGAAAAGGTAAATGCAATTAAGAATTGGCCATCACCGAAAAGCGTATTTGAAGTTCGAAGCTTCCATGGTTTGGCTAGCTTCTACAGGAAATTCATCTGAAACTTCAGTGGAATTAGTGTACTGATGATGGATACAGTGAAGAAACGACACAAATCTTTTCACTGGACAAAGGAGGCAGAGGAGAGCTTCAATCTACTGAAGAAGAAGATCATTGAGCAACCAATTCTAGTTTTGCCAAATTTTAACAAGACATTCTAGGTCAGGTGTGATGCGAGTGGATTTGCAATTGGAGTGGTATTGAGCCAAGACAACAACTTGATCATGTATTTCAGTGAAAAATGAAATGAATCAAAGATCAAGTACTCCACGTATGACAAAGAATTCTATGCAGTCATACAAGCACTGAAGAAATGGAGACACTATTTGGTTCCCAAGGAGTTTATTTTGTACAATGATAATCACACTTTACAATTCGTGACCTGATAGGAGAAGTTGAACCAAAAACATGATAAATGGGTTGAATACATGCATAATTTTACTTTTGTGATTAAGTATATTTCTGGAACTGCTAACAAAGTTGTTGATGCTTTGAGTAGGAAATGTTTTCTTATGCAGGAATTCAGGGTCAAGACTTTGGGTTTTGATAACCTTAAGAAAATGTATAGGGATGATCCAGACTTCAAGGAGGCATATGAGGCATCTGAGAATCCAATTATCAAAGACAAAAGCCAATGGACTGGATACATGATCCAGGATGGATTATTGTTCAGAGGAAATCAACTATGTAATCCAAAATGCTCCATGAGGGAGAATTTGTTGAAGGAAAAACACAGTGGAGGATTGGTCGGACACTTCGGTCATGATAAAACATTCTCAAAATTGAATAGTTCATATTATTGGAAAGGGATGAGAACAGATGTTAATAAATTCGTGGATAGATGCAAAATTTGTCAGCATATGAAAGGAAGAAGGAAGAGCACAAGGTTATACCAACCATTACCCATTCTTGAGAAGTTGTGGGATGCAGTGAACATGGATTTCATATTAGGGGTGCCAAGGACACAAAGGGGATATGATTCAATCTTTGTCGTAGTCGACAGATTTTCAAAGATGGCACATTTTATACCATGTGAGAAAACTAGTGACACAACTCATATTGCGAACTTGTTTTTCAAGGAAGTCATCAAATTTCACGGCTTGCCAAGGAGTATCGTTTCTGATCGAGATACCAAGTTCGTGGGACATTTCTGGAGGACCTTATGGAAGAAGTTGGGGAAAATTTTGTCTTTTAGCTCAGCTTATCATCCTCAGACGGATGGACAGACAGAGGTTGTGAATAGAAGCTTGGGATATTTACTAAGAAGCTTAGTGACTGAACACCACAGTCAACGGGATCACATTCTTCCACAGGCGAAATTCGCTTACAATGATTAACTCAATAGAAGCACAGGGTAGAGTCCATTCCAGATTGTATATGGAATGAAGCCAAGGGGAGTTTCTGAATTGAAAGATTCATAACAAGCCAAATTCAGGAGTGCTAGTGTAGGGGACTTTGTAGAAGGAATGAAGGAGCTTCACAGCCGAATTCAGGAGTGCTAGTGTAGAGGACTTTGCATAAGGAATGAAGGAGCTTCACAGCCAAATTAAAGATCGATTCCAGAGTTCTAGTCAAGAATACAAGCATAGAGTAGATCAACATAGGCAAGAACTTGAATTTGAAGTTGGTGATTTGATTCTTGCACATTTGAGGAAGGAGAGGTTCCCGAGGGGAACGTATAATAAGTTGAATATGAAGAAGATTGGACCATGCAAAGTCATAAGAAAATTTGGAGCAAACGCATATGAGATTGAATTATCCAATGGGGTCGGAATCTTACAGATATTTAATATCATGGATTTGTACCCTTATGGAGCTGAAGAAGAAGGAGCAGAAGATAAATAAGAAAAGATTCAGTGGACAAAACAAATGCCTGTCGCTGAAAATCCACAGATGGAAAGTATAATTGACAAGAGGATTAGCAAAAAGACCAGGAGAAAAAGTATTTTGAATACTTGGTAAAATGGAAAGAACATCGAATTGAAGATGCCAGTTGGGAAGATGAAGCAGCAATTCAAAAGCATGGACAGACCATGCAAGAGCTCATGAACAGGATTTCATGAAAAAATTCAAGAAAGGGTGTATGATGTAGGAGCATCGTATAAAGCCAAGGACACACGCCTAACCAAAGGAGACAGCTGGAAAAGTGCCAACGCAGATTTTGAAGTGTTTTGAAGATTAATGAATGAACATTAATGTAATAGATAGCAAGAAAGTGCAGTTGCATTTATAGTTGCAGATCTAAACTGATTTTGGAGCATATGTTCCTATCCACCAGATGTAATAGACATTTATGTTTGTTTAATGAAAGTAGGTAGATATGAATGTTAGATTAGACAGTTTAGAAGCGTAGGAGGGAAAATGGATGATAGACACCCTCAACCCTTGTGCCATTGTAACATTATCATTCAGAATTCATAAGCTGTAGAGTTGTAGTAGAGAGATGTAGAGAATAATCATGTGCAGGAACAGTTCAGTTAATATATAAATCTTTGACTCAATTTTCATGGTGTTATGACGCTTATTGTTTACATTAGTTGAATGGTATGTTTACAACCATTTTGTTTTCTATGTCACGTGTTTATTTCAATGTTGTGTTGTATGTATGATTTCATGTTGAATGTATGAAGTCTGATAGAGAAGAAGAATGAGTTTCAATTGTTTCTCTCCCTGAGAATTCCTTCAAGGAGTGCAGTGAACGTCCGCAAGGTGTGAATTGACGAGGGTCTGAGTTTTATCTCAGAAAGATTAGGAGAAATATCATTGTTCTCATACCAGCAGAAGTACAGATGAAGCACAAATCCATGCAAGGTGTGCAAAGGCTAGTTGAAGCCTTAGAACTTATCAACCAAGGGGAAATTTGAAGGGATATTGTTGCAAAGAGTTCACAGTCGAAGACTCAAATAACTAGAGGTTATTTGGAAGTTTTTTGCAAGGAGTGTGTGTAGGGATCCTTTGGGAAGTTAGAGTTTACAAGCAAAATCTCAGGAGGAATTTAACCTTTGAAGTGGTCAAAGGGAGAGGAAGGTCGAAATCATCTCATAGAAGTCAAGTTCAGGGAGTGGAACACTGAGTCATCTAAACAGAAGTCATTGAGGAGTGAATCAAGAGGTCAAAATTCTCTATGGAGAACTAGTGAAATTGCAAGGACCGTAGGATATAGAGGAGCTATAAGGTGGTTAGGAGTTGGAAGAACCTACCACCCTGATATCAAGGATAAACGTGGATCATTGATTGTGGTCATTTTAAGCCGTTAGATCATTTTGGGAATTCGGGGTTTGCAAGTTTGGAGTGAAAGCCAAAATATTTGGTCACTCTAATTTCCGAATCGTGAAAGGGATTATCGAGTGTGGAGTTGAACGACAGAAACACTTCATGGAGAAGCACCGAAGACCTGAGAGCCATTGGATCTTCTAAAGAGGTAAGGGGGTTAAGGCAAGTGTCTTTTCAATTTCCCATAATCTCATGAGAGATAGTGGTCATTGGATCCAATTTAACGTGATTCATCAGATCTCACGTGAACTTGCATTTTGGGAACTCAGAGATTGGAGCGACAAGTGATTTCGGAGTCGAGAGTTGTGAACTCCCAGTTTGTGAAACCCTGAAAAGATCTGGACCATTGGATCAAGGGAGGCTCACAGCTGTCGATATCGTCAAAAGTGAAATTTCAAGATTTGGGGAATTATAGGGAAAGAGGAATGATTGTTGGTTGTTTTCTCAAGCCCCAAAAGCTGGAACTAGTGGGTAATATGTGGCATTTGCTCATGGCATTGGAGGAGTCAACCTTCAATGACATTTTGTGTTTCTACGATTGTAAGAGTGGTGGAATTGATCCAACTCGCAAATCCTGAAATCTTCGTGGGCTTAAATAAAAAGTTTAATCAACTCTTGGCGTGGTTTGGAAAAGATCCTGCACTGATCCTAGCCCGAGGGTAGGGGGTCTACGCCAAAAGAGAAGAAACCGCTTGGAGCGTAGATGAAAGGATAAAGGCTCTTTCCATGGAATGCAAGTTGCTGAGTAATCACAGTGCCTAGATGTATGACCAACTCACTGAGAACCCATAATTGCAGGCACTAGAGTCATAGCTCCAGGAATAAAAGCAACAAGCAGAGACAATACAGGCACAGTTGAAGACCCTGTCAGCTGTGGAAAGAATGAAGCGATCCCAAGATCAATGCACTGCCTAGCAGAAGATCCACATTATCCAGAGTAGAGTTATGGAAGTAAATCAGAGGCTCCAACCTGTACAAGATAAGGCTTACCAATTGTTCACAAAATTCGAAGGCCGAGGAGCAGAACTCGAGCAGGTTGTCACTGCAGCTGAATAGTGCCTAGAGGGACCTGTCAATGGCACAACCATCCAAGAGTTCATTGAACCAGAGGTTGTGGCTCAACAACAAGTTGAAGAAGATCGAGCCATGATTGAGGCTTTTGAAGCATAACTACCGAGACCATAGTGACTTGGGATGAGTCACATGTGAGTGTTGGGGGTCTGTTGGACCTTGACCAAATTTTGGGAGATCCTTGGTCAAGTTTGACCTCTTTTGGGACTTTGATAGCCTGTTGAAGGCAGAGCACAAGACGAAGAAGAGATCATGGGATCTTGACCCCATTTTGGGTACTTTTTGGGATTTGGGATTATTTAACAAGTATGGGGAAGTCGGCCCATGGGTTTACCCATGTTTATGCCTATTTTGTAAAGTATAAATAGATGTCTAGGAAATGTAAGAAGAAGCATATTTGTGTGATATTGGGCTAAGTGGTAAGTATGGATTGCATATTCTTTGTGCATACGGTGTGAGACTTGCAGATCTACATGCAAGTAATTGTAAGAAGGTTTGGTTTTGTACCCTAACTCGAAGAAGGAGGATCTGACGAAGTGCGTGCAGATCTCCTATATTCTAAAGTGTAGGATTTTGATGCTATGTGCTTGTAAGAAGATTGAATGAAGATAATAAAGAGAAATATTTGGTGGACGTAGCCCCAGGGTGGGGGTGAACCATGTACATACTATGTTTCTCTTCTTTGTGCGATGTGTTGATGTGTTTATGTCTTTACTTGCTAAGTGCTTTGGTATAGATAGATAGTTATGTTTATGCTTTGTGATAACGATGTATATGGATGTTAGATCTGACCTACATGAATGTTCTTAGTGCTTGAATTTGCTAGATCTAATCTACCTCTCTATGATAAGTACTTAGATACATCATATCTAAATGAATGATGTGATGCCCTGTTTTATCTATGGAGTAGATAGTGGTTAAATATTGATGAACTATCAGTGCTAAGTGCTCTGTTAAGTATTACAATCACGGATCTATGTCCCAACTAAGGTTGCATACATCTGAGTCTTGTAACCACCCCTGCCTCTACCTCAGTTGAGACTTCATCTGCTTCACAGGTGTTTCCAAAAGGGTCGGTAGTTAGGGTTTTGTTGGTGTGATGTTGTAGTGTTGAACCTTGGGTCTACCCCTGTGCCAACACCTTTTCAATGCATAGCTCTTACAATCCTCCAAAGTGTTGATTTTCCGAAGTGTGAGATCTAGCGATGCATGTCCTCTTGATTTGGATGGATAAGATTTATTTTGAGAGTTCAGGCTTCGGATCTTCAGGACTTTTCAATGCACAACTCTTACAATCCTCTAAAGTAAATATTTCAAAGTGAGGGATATACCTCCACGTGTCCTCTAGATTTGGATGGCTGAGATTTACTTCAGGAGTTCAGGCTTTGACTGTTCAGGACTTTTTAATGCATAGCACTTACAATCCTCTGAAGTAAATCTTCTGAAGTTAGGGATCTGCCTCCATGTTTCCTTTAGATTTGGACAACTAAGATTTACATCAGGAGTTCAAGCTTTGGCTCTTCAGGACATTTCAACGCACAACTCTTACAATCCTCCGAAGTAAAACTTCTGAAGTGTGAGATCTATTGACGCATGTCCTCATCCTTCAATGGCTCATATTTACTTCAGGACTTTAGATCCTCTGTCTAGTTGTTAATCCTTGCGCCACTTTGAAATCATGATCGCCCGAGAGTCATTGAAATGAACTATTTATGGGATCTTCACTATTGGAAATCGAGCATATATTCTTGCTTGTGTTTCAAGCCCAAAATGGATTGCTCTAAATTTTTTTCTTCGACGTTTTATGTGCATAACATAGACTTGGATGAATTTCTTCCCTTGAAAACTATATGTTATAAAATTTGGCTCTACAGGAGATGGCATGCTCCCTGTGAGTTTCCAAGAACACGCAGTTCCAGTTCCTTAGTTGTTGGGTTCTGGAGTTGAGCTCAAATACATTTATTGAAGGAAACATGCTGGCATGTACACTATTCTACTTAAAAAAAATAAAAAAAACACACATGCTCTAGAAGGATCTTATTTATGAACAATCCTAGACTAACTAGCTTTTTATAATGTGCTACGTGAAACAATCTTCCACCAGAGCCATTCAAATAACTTCCTAATTGAAAAAATTTGTACTCTGTCACAGGTCAGCAAGGGATAACAAAAGTGTGATAGCCAACTAATTACATCCTTCATATTACCTCCCAATCATGAAAGTAAGATAAATAGTGGAGGCTTCAATACATTGAGGAAATGCAACTCCATTTATTCCCCTACAGGGTCATAAAATAGGTGATAAAACCTACTAGGTTGGTAACAGAAAGCTTGCTCTGCTTTACAGCTGCTTGTAATGACCCTTAATTATTAAGATGGTTAATTTAATAATAATCCTAAATATTATCTAAATTGTATTTATATCATAAAATAATATTTCTAATTGGATATTATTAAATAGTGTACATGAGGGTTAATGAATGATTAATTATTAAGTGAGTCATTAATTGATTAAGTATTAAATTAATGGTTAATGATTAATTTGATTATTAATTAATTAATTGATTAATTAAGTATTAAACAAAGGGGGGAAAATAAAATATAATGTTAAATGGGGTTACGTATCCCATAGGGGGATAACGTAACCAATATGTAAAAGGGAAACATTTAAATAAAGGATAAGACAATTAATAAGTAATAAATGAATGGATAAGGCATTAATAAAGGGATAAGGTATTTGGTGGGGGGAGTAAATGGAAGGGCGGTG
>JZKD02S0354220.1:31443-44310 GCA_000966675.3 Picea glauca
CTAATAAATTTAAAACAAATAACACAGAATTACTCCTACCATACAGACTCCTGTGGAATTGATAGTAATTCATACATGTAATGGAACATATGATAACATTGCAAGAATCACAAACATGCATAACATACATAATTAAGCACGGAAATGATACTTATATTTTAACTGGAGTAAAACCACCAACTGTGTGCAGACCTTCCACGAACCTTCTAACCTTAGACCACACTACTCATCACTCTCAGTGGTGGGTCACCCCCTAGATAGGACTAAACTCCATTGGGAAAGGGATTCCTAGGCAAGGCAAGGTCAATAAGAAAGCCACACAGTTTAAGAGGAAGGATATCTCCCTGGAGCCACTTACACCCATTGCTCACAGACTCTCATTCACCACATGCATGTCCCACCCCAGGAGTATACACCTTCACTGTCACATGGTCCATCGACTCCTCCACCTCCCTTACCTTGGGCTTCAACAACAGGTTAGACCAACATTCTCAGAGCTCTATAGCAGCTACGGGATTCCCTCTAGAAGAACTCACTTCCTCAGCACACTCTCTCACCTGGAGAGAGCTTCTCACAAGCTTGAAAACCTGTTTCTTCAACCACGGGCTTGATAATGCTCTTCTTCAAACCACGATAGCTAAATCAGGTAAGGCAAGGTATGACTCAGTAAATTACAGAGGTGCCAAAATGGTCACATTTTCATCCATGGCGAAATTGGCTGGTTGCTTGCTTGCTCAGTGTGTGAGTGAGTGTGTGCGCGTGAGTGCCCCCCACAACAAGAATTCCCCCCTTAAGACTACATGTGCCTGAGCCGACACCTATCGCTCATGAAGCACGTTCCTTCCCTTTGGAAGTCACCTGTCCTCCCCAAAGAACTTAGGATAAAAACATATCCTTCTAAACAACTTTTGGAATAATAATAAATTATTATTCTCTTGGACTTAAGCCCCTAGAATTAGCCCCTCTTCCCAACCTCTCAACCCCCTCTCCCTTACCTAATCTAGTGGAGCTTAGTCCCCCATACTCTTTCTTCGTGTTCGGTCTACACGTAGTGATGTTTTTATATTAATAATATGAATATTTACATGTACAAAACAAACTCTTGGCCTTTAACACCTAGGCTCTTTGACCTGCTAACACATAATCCTTCCATCTTATAATTGTTCAACTTACTAGCCTACAAAACATGTTTACAATTCATAATACAACTAGGGTTCATCCTAGGAATATTACAATCCTCTCCCCTTGTTTTTTCACTGTCCTCGGTGCAACTTATTTACACAAGATCAGTAAGATTTTCCAAAATCTTCAAAAAGATGTGGGTATTCTACCCGCATAGCATCTTCATGCTCCCATGTCACATCCTTAGGACTATACCAGTTCCACTTGACCTTCACAATCCCTATGGCTCAATTCTAGAGTTGTTTGCTCTTTCGGTCCAATATGCTCACCGGATGCACTTGCAAGACGCCTTCTTGCTCCACCTAAATCACATTCCAATCAATAACATGATTAGCACCATGTATATATTTCTTAAGTAATGAAACATGAAACACATTATGTATAGTCATGGATGTAGGCAATGCAATCATATATGCAACTAGTCCAATCCTTTCTAGGATTTCAAATGGCCCACAATATTTGGCTGCTAACTTGGAACAGTTTCCCAGCTTCAACGAACTTTTGTTGGCTATCACTTTCAATAAAACATGATCACCCACTTTAAACTCCCTGTGGGTCCTGTTTGTATCATCATAACTTTTCTGCCTGTCTTGGGCAGCCTTTAAATTTTTCTTAATCTTCAACATTTTCTCTTCCATTTCCTTGAGCAACTCTAGCCCAACCACTGCCATATCAGCTGGGTTCTCCCATTTTATTGGTGTGTTTCACTTTCTACCATAAAGTGATTCAAACAGGCTCGTCTTTAGTAATGCTTGATACCCATTGTTGTAAGCAAATTCTACCAAGTGTAGGTAATCTTTCCATTTAGATGGTTTGTCCATCACATACATCCTTAACATGTACTCTATCACTTGGTTCACCCTTTTTGTTTTCCCATCAGACTCAGGATGATAGGCTGTGCTGAAGTTCAGATTCATTCTTAACCCTTTGAATAACCCTTTCCAGAACTTTCAGGTGAATTTCGGGTCTCTCTCAGACACAATTGTCTTGGGAATACCATGCAATCGTGCTACTTCCTTCATATATATATTAACAACATTTGCTGCCTTTTGAGTAGTTTTCAATGGAATAAAATGGGCAACTTTCGTAAGCTTATCCACCACCACCATGATGGAATCATGTTGTTTGTTGGTTCTGGGCAATCCTGTGATGAAATCCATTGTCACCTCTTCCCACTTCCACTCGGGGATGGGTAATGGTTGTAGAAACCCTATTGGGTGCCTATGTTCAGCTTTGACCTTTTGACACTCCATACATTTGGCGACGTATTCTACAATTTCCTTATTCATACCTGGCCAAAAGTAATGTCTCTTGACTGTTTCCACTGTTTTTTGATATCTAGGGTGCCCAACATAAGGCACATTATGCATTTCCTTCAAGATCACAATTCTCAATTCCTGGGAATTAGGTACATAAATTCTATTTTTGTATAGGAGTGTTCCATCAACTTCCGATTTATAATCTTCTGCTTTCTGTAGCATCCTACCTTGTTGTATCTTTGCCACCAATTCCATGTACTACAAATATGCATTTTCATATTCCGAAATTCTACCTTTAATATCATTTTGATACATGCTAATGGTCATAGAATGTAGTTCATGCACTTTTCTACTGAGTGCATCAACCACTTTGTTCTCCTTTCCTTTGATATTCTTGATATCAAGGTCATACTCACAAAGGAATTCCAACCATCTACTATGCCTAGCATTTAAGGTTGCCTGATCAAACAAATACTTCAAACCTTTATGGTCGGTCCTTAGTTCAAACCTCTTTCCCATGAGGTAATGTCTCCATTTCTTCAGAGCGTGCACTATGGCTTCCGACTCCAAATCATGAGTTGCATAGTTCTTTTCATGATCTTTCAATTTTCTAGACTCATAACATATTACAGACCCATTCTAGCTGAGGACTCCTCCTATTCCTTCTTTGCATGCATCTATACATACTACAAAATCTTCATTTGGATCTACAATCCTCAAAATTTGAGTACTGGTTAGCAGTTGCTTCAATTGATGTAAGCTTCTCTCACTTGCTTCTGTCCATTGAAATTTCCTCTCCTTCCTTTGCAAGGAAGTGATGGGGTGAGATATCCTTGAGAACCTTGCAATGAACCTTCTATAATAGCCATCTAGACCCATAAAGGATTTGACTTATGTCACATTCTTTGGCATTGTCCATTCTCTAATGGCTTCTATATTCTCAGAATCCACAACTATCCCATCTTTTGAAATGATATGTCCCAAATAATGGATCTACTTTTGATAGAATGAGCACTTTATCAATTTGGCATATAGTTGGTGCTCTCTTAGCACTTGAAATACCATCCTCAGATGATGTTCATGCTCTTCCTTCGACTTGGAATACATCAAGATGTCATCCAAAAAGACTATGAAAAACTTGTCTAGATATTCTCTAAATACACCATTCATTAGGCACATGAAAACAACGGGTGCATTTGATAACCCAAATGGCACCACTGTGAATTCATAATGGCCATACCTTGTTCTGAAGGGGGTCTTGCTAATGTATTCATCCTTTATCCTTACCTTGTGGTACCTTGACCTAAGATCTAATTTGAAAAATATCTTGACATCCTTCCACTGATCAAAGATATCATCAATCCTTGGTAAATGATACTTGTTCTTAATAGTCACTTTGTTCAACTGTCTGAAATCTATGCACAATCTCAATGTCCCATCTTTGTTCTTCACAAACAGGACCGGGGCACCCCAAGGTGACACACTTGGGCGTATATACCCCTTCTTCAGAAGTTCTTCAAGCTGCAATTGCAGTTCTTTAAGATCTGTTGTACTCATTCTGTAAGGATTTTTTGACACTGGAGCGACTCCAGGCATCAGGTTTATAGAGAAATAAATATCTCTCTTCGGGGGTAGTCCTGGTACCTCGAATACATCTTCAAAATATTTTAATACTGCATGGTATTCGATATTTGACACCTTATCCTTAGGTTCTTTTTCCATATGAGCTGCAAATATTTGGCAGCCCTTCCTGTAACACTTCTTCAACTGCATTGTTGAGATTTCTCTAACTGTGACTGCCCTTGGAATTCCTTGCACTTTCCTTGGGTTTCCTTCCTCATCCAGGAAAGTGAATGCCTTGTTACAAAAACCTAATATGGCATGATGTTGGTCCAACCAATCCATCCCAACTAGACAGTCATAGGAACCTAAAGGTAAGATTTTCAATTCATCCCTTGTGCTCAGTCCATTCATGTCCACTAGACAGGACTTAACCAAATCAACAACCTTTATCTTGGCTCTTTTATATAGCTACACTAACCAAGATTTTCTATTATTACTTCTTGGTAATTGCAAAAATTCCACCATTCTAGGATCTATATAACTATGACTAGCCCCTGAATGAATTAAAATAGTAAAGGTATGGTTATTGATCATACCTTCAACTTCAATCATGTGTGATTGAAACTCAAATTTCTTCTTGTCCAGGGCTTCATAGATCCTTGGTATTCTACTGCCCATGTCCTCAACTGTTTCTACTTTTTGAACATGGTGGTAAACTCTCACTTTGTCATTTCTATGGGGGCAATCTTTGTACCTATGATTTCCTTTACAACCCTTACATTCCATAGGTGGTTGTCTTGGTATTTTCCCACTTACTTCAGCCTTCCTAGGTTCCCTGAAAGATGGTTGTCCTTGAGGACTATTTATGAAAAAGGGAGGCTTGTTTCCCTTCTGCCTCTGCTCTTTCTTGAACTTCCTCTTGTCATCCCAAGCCTTCCAGATAGTGGGATTTTATATCTGATGCTCATATAAGCATTTTTCTCTCCTTATAGTTTCTTCCGTATTTTTAGGATCATCATACTGGATCTTGTCACTAATGGAAAATGGAAGTCAACTCAGATACCTTTGAATTTTTACATTCACATCTTTGATGAAAGGAACATACTTTAGGAATTCCAAAAATGTTCTTTCATATTCATCAATGGTCATGCTACCCAGCTTGAGTTCAAAGAACTCTTTCATCTTTCTATCATAGTATCTCTTAGTCAAGTGTTTTTTTTTCTAAATACTTCTTGAATTCCTTATAGATAAAAATTTTCTCCTTAATGTGCTACACCTGCACAAGTTGATCCCACCACATGGATGCCTTTCCTTTTAGTTGATACATTGCAATTATTCCTTCTACATGAGAGGAATAATTCTGCACTTGGAAATATTTCTTGATGCCAAGAAGACATGTCTCGACATCTTCCTCCTTCTTATGCTTCCCATCAAACGTAAGAGGTTTAATCTTGTTCATTTATCCCTTGAGTTCATCCACTCCCGATCTCCTATGCTTTATGGTAGGAGATGGGCTTGAACTACTTTGTGCCCTCCTCTTGGAGTGTCCTTGGGAGTGATGATGGTGTCTACCCACACTCCTTGGTTTTCTCTTATCATCGGGTAACCTGTGACTTCCTGATTTATTGGAGTCACTCTTCTTATCCAATTTCCTTTCTATCCTTTCCAGGCTTTGTATCAACTTTAGGTTGAATTATCCCTGTTGATCCCTGAATATCATGAGAATTTTGTTATTTTCTTGGTGAGTCTAGACATCCTTCTGCACTCTTTCAATGATTTTCATCATGTTTCCCTCATTATCTATCTCTTCTCCATGCCCATTGGAGTTTGATTCTTCCACTCCCAAATGGACATCCATTCCTTTAGCTTCATTCTCTGAACTGGAAGCATTTTGTACCTCCTCCATTTCGGTTTGGTTCTGACAGTCATTAACTCTTCAAACACAATGTCCAGTCAACCAAAATTTGTCAAGCCATCAATCCTTAACAATTTCCACAGTATTCATAAACCAATCTGATTCAAGAAAACTTTCAAATTTCATTCTGCGGCTCTTGAGTAATCAAGAATCCCCGCAGATCTTTTCTTTCTGAGTTTTGGATTGTCGAACTTGTAAAGTAGGGTGGATCAATAGTCTACTAATACTCAACATCCAACGACCAACACTCACTATGGATCTTCAGGCATCTGAGCTTTGGGACTTCAGAGCTTCGGAGCTTCGAAACTTCAGAGGATTTCACATCCTCACACCCCCAATACCCCGAACCATTAATCTCCGAACACTTCCATGTCACTTTGGTGTTACAAAATTTTTGAAAGTTCTTCCTTTCGTTCCCTTATGAACCATTCTTCTAGAGTGTCATGTCTCCGAAATTCATAAATGGCGCCACACATCCACTGGACCAACAATTTTTGTACTTGAACTAAGATACCAAATAGTCACATCACTTAATGCCTTTCAAATTGAGGGGGCACATATCGGCAATTTGGAGTAACCTTCCTTTCGTCCCGCAATTCTTTTGACGTTGACACGTAACCCTTGGTAAAACCATGGTTTGTATTGCGGGACCGCCTTAGGAAATTAACTCCCATGCAACTTGGGTCCCCACAATGCCTCATTGTCGTTGATCTTGATGTATCATAATCAATTCCAATGTGGGTCCACCGACCTTGAACTATGTCATGTAACCTCAGGTCCCACATATTACAACTAGAAACATTCCAGGTGGGGGCACGTGGTAGGCATCGAAGAGGTCCATGTCACTTCCAAGTGATGTCATCATGACTCACTACTTCAACTCTTCAGGGCTTCAGAGCTTTAGGCTTCGAAAGTCCTCACCTCAACATGCACTAATTCTTTCAAAGGCCGAAATCTCGAACAAGCCAATTTGTTGACATGGGTCCCTTTTGATGGACGATCCAGATTACTTTGGACTTCGAAGCTTCGAGAGTTCTCTTTCATTCATACTATGCCATAACTTCCACCCTTGGCTTGATCCAGCGGTCAATATCTTCTCGAAAATCTATGGTGTAGATCCACTTCGGGGACTTCGGGCTTCGAGAGTTTCAACCTCTCCATACTCGTTTTCTCCCGAAGTGATTTCACCCAAAGTCCACGGATTTCCACCATGTATCCTTTCTCTAATATTGAAGGCACAGATGGACTCCATTACTCCACAAATTTTCAAAGGAACTCACGGTGAACCACCTCGCAACTTTTCGAGATTTGACGGTTGGGAATTGTCCTCCTTCACCTGAACAAATCCTACAACCCACATTACTCTGTGGCCCAATACCACGTTTGTCGTGGTTTTATAATACCACTACACCTCTTGAGCTTCGTAACAGGACCAAGGTAACCTCTTGTCACTCAGGAATGTTCCGAGGTTTGAAAATTGTTCCTCTTAACAAAATTTCCACCTAAAACCTTGATTCCAATGATCACTTATCCAACCCATCCAGGCTCAGTGCTAGAACCTTGGCTTTGATACCAATTTTTAATGTCCCCAAGCACCGACCCCTACCAGGTAAGGCTACCCAAACAACCTTAAACTTTCCTTTACTATTCTGATACCATTCCTGTGACATTCCTAGCCTTAAACAACAGGCCATACCATGCCATCGAGTAACTTTGCAGAAATAATCACATATAAAACTTAACTGGAAGATAGAGATAACATATGGTATACACACTTATAAATATATATATATATCTAATGCAATTAAACAGAAGCAACATTTAACACATGCATGCAACATTTAACACGAGATAAATTAGAAAAGAGATATGAAGGTTATTAGTGGGATGATGATGGGTTTCTTATTTATAAAAATATAATTTATATTCCTAATTCTTCTTATTTGAGAAGAATTATTATGTATGGAATACATAAAATGCCATACTATGGACATCCAAGTTACCAAAAAATGATTTCTATAGCAAGAAATCAATACTTTTGGCCTAGGATGAAGAAGCATGTTGCTCAATACTTTGCTATATGTATAAAATGTCAGCAAGTTAAGGTTGAACATCAACATCCAATTGATTTATTGCAGTCTTTACCAATTTCAAAATGGAAATGAAAGGTAGTAATTATGGATTCTATTACAAGGTTTCCAACTACAACAAGGCATCATGATTCTATTATGGTTGTAGTGGATAAATTGTTTGAAACAAAAAATTTATTCTTATTAAGTCCACTCATGAGACCAATGATATTGCAAGGATATTCATGAGGGAAATATTCATATTGTAAGGGTTACCCAAATAAATTGTATCTGATAGGGATACAAAGTTTACATGTAAATTTTGGAAGAGTCTTTTTGTAGACTTGAGCACCTAGCTAAATTTTAGTAGTGCTTACCACCTAGAGATAGATGGATAGACTAAAAGAGTAAATCAAGTGATTGAAAACATGCTTCACATGTATGTGATGGACAAGTGATCCAAATGGGAGGATTTACTACACCTAGTAGATTTTGCATATAACAATGGCCATCTAACATCATTGAAAATGAGTCCATTTGAATATTTATATGGTAGAATGTGTAGGACACCAATGAGCTAGGATAATCCAATGACTAGAATTTTTCTTGGGCCAAAAACTCTTAAGGAAATGGGTTAGGAAATCACTAGAATTAGGTAGAATTTGATGGCAGCCCAAGACAGGTAGAAAACCTACACAAATAAAAATAGGGTGCATAAATAAATTTTAGTTGGGGATCATGTTTACCTCTGAGTGAGGGCAAGGAAGAGTTCTATGAATCTTGGAAGTTGTGCTAAGCTAGAACCAAGATATTGTGGGTCATTTGAAGTGCTTGATAGGATATGGTTAGTTGCATATAAAATTGCGTTGTCTACTCACAATCAAGATCATAATGTTTTCCACGTTTCCTTTCTTAATAAATATGTACATGATCTTAACCATGTGATTGATTGTGATGTGATATAGGTGGAACCAAAGGGAGAGTTCCAAGCAAAACCACCGTGCATCCTCAACAAGAAAGTAACATTGCTTTAGAACCGAGCCATCAAACATGTATAGGTGTAATGGAAGAACTTTGGTCCTAATGAGGCTACATGAGAGTTGGAGGATGCCATGAATGAGGCATGCCCATTTTTGTTCTAAATTTTGAAGTAGTATCAAGACGGATGCATTCCAAAAGGGGGGGGGGGAATGTAATATCGTAGTTTTGACCCTTGATATGTATTCACTCAAATTATGTAAACATCATAAATATACAAGTATGGATTCCTAGTGTCTATCTCAATATCAAAACATGACTGATGAATGAATAAACATATATGATAAAATTATACATATATAAACCATGTATTAAACTTGCATAAAATCAAAGCTTACAAAAAAAATTGTAATTTAATTATAATAAATACATCAACTAATATTAATAATCAACTAATATTAATATGATGGAATAGCTAAATTTCAAAATGCCATGAGGTTAATAACTTAAAAACTTAAAAATCAACTAAACACTAATTTGATGTAGACATTTATGATTCAAATTTGTCATATATATACTTTTATTTTTTATTTTTTTAATGATTGATTAACATGTGTTTGCTTGTTGAATATGTTTTATATTTATATATGGTTCATATTATAATTACTTAGTATCATTTTTTTTATTTGTATTGAAAAATGAAATTTATATATTAATATAAATTATTTTTTAAACATTTATGATTCAGATTTGTCATATATATAATTTTTTTTTTTTTTTTAAACACATGATTGATTAACATGTGTTTGTTTCTCCCCAGATGGGGTGCGATGTAGAGAGGGAAGGACACACATAATAGAGCTGGGTGAAGCCATGAATGTTGGCCATTGGCTCCCATCTCCTCGCCATTAAAGATGGGAGTGAACCCAGGCAGCTGTTACCAGACGACGAGGCCTCTCATGCGAGCGAAGAGGACGATCGATTAGAGCATTAAGAACACAACCTTAATGGCCAAAGATGTCACCTTCATCCGTATTAACCGCCTTGGAGGATTTGTGATGCACTTGGAGATTGCAGAGCCGAAGGCTGAACCTTCGGAGTGCAGGAACAAAGACACCCTTTTAGTCGGAATTTCGGCCATAACTTTGCTTCTACACATGTCGAGAGTAGAGGCACGACAGGGTATGCATTCGACTCACGCAGGAAGCGGTAGAAGAATTTTGAAAAATCATTGGCTATAGCTAGCAGGAGGAGAACCAAGACGTCTAGGAGAACTGGAATGCCTCCCATGGCATATGTCAAGGAGATTTCTCCAGATGAATCCATCCAGAATTACCCAAAGCATCTCCTCTTCACGGTCTCGAACAATTCTGATCCCCCCACCTGTTTCGGGAAGGATGCCATACCCCCTGCTCCAAGAACAACACGCGATCCCAGGGAAGATGCTCCAGCTGAGGAATTCACAACTTGCTACATGGAGGAAGAATTCCAGGACGACATAGAAGAAAACATGCATATTACAAGCGACGAACCTCTTGAGGAAGTGGCACAACAGAACAAACAACAAGAGAACCAGGGTGGTAGCGTAAAAGAAAGCAAGGATGAGACTGATTCATAGAAGATAGATCCCCTCTCCTCCACTCCACAAGAATTGATGGAGAATTTTTCTCACGCGATAGAGGGATGAAATGATGGAGAATTTTTCCCACACCCTTCAATGCTTGTCGATAACAATAGGCCCATCTTCATGAAGCGACCAATTTGGAGGCACCTCACCTTTCAAGGTACAAGTTAATTTTGATATTCTTGTATTTGAAGGACAGATAGATGCAGAAGCCCTAGACAAATGGTTAAATCTACTAGAAGGTTATTTCTCTGTTCACAAATTTTTCGACAAAGAAAATATCACCTTCGCACTCCTTAAAGCTCTCCCCCATGTCAAACAATGGGGGGAAACTTATTGGGAGCAGAGTTCCACAGAGGAGTCTGAAATATATGGGGTTGATCCCACTTTGGATTTTTTTGTGGATGCGGTAAAGGAACAGTATTACCCTGTTGGAAACTATGAGGACCAATACATGAGATGGACCACACTGTGTCAAGAGAGGGGCTAGGTAGTTATAGAGTTCACCAATACCTTCCACACCTTGTGCACCAAGCTGGGTATTAAAGGCTCTGAGTGACATTTGAAATACCGTGGGGCTCTACACAAATACATCTAGACTAAAATGGATTTTCTGGACATCTCATCACTCGGTGTTGCTTATCGATATGCTGCTAAAATCGAGCAAAAACTTAAGCACCATAACATACAGGATTTTAGATTTGTAAATCCACAACAACCAAAGTATGAAAAAGAAAACCCTAACAAACAATCTCCCGAAAACCAGTCCAAGACACAGGAAAAGAAGGGTCACGGGAAGACAAAGAAGGACACTGGAAAATGCTGCGATTTCTACAAAATCCCATGGCACAACACTGATGAATGTCGCTCAAAATAGTCATTGAGTGCCAATATCAAAGACAAGGAGACGAACCCTAATTCAGAATCTGATTCTGAAAATACCGGTAAAGGACAGATCATTGCCGCAGACCCCACTGCTATTGTCGCAACTGCAACAATTCAACTAGAAGAACCAACAGATCCCGAAGAGGGGGAGTGCCTTTTTCATTCACAGATGTGGGTAAAGCAGACCCCGCTACATTTTATTGTTGAAAGCGGAAGCCAGAAGAACCTCATCTCCACAGAGGTTGTCAAACAGTTGGGATTGTCGACAACACCACACCCACAACCATACAACATCGGGTGGCTTCGCCAAGGACGAGATATCCGTGTCAACCTATAGTATCGATTTTCATATGGCATCCAACCCTTCAAGGATGAGGTATTATGTGATGTTTCCCCACTGGATGTCTGTGATGTTCTCTTGGGCCAACCATATATGTGGAGACGCCATGTTGTTTATGAGTCTCAACCTCATAGTGTCATTGTTACTTTGGGGGGTCATCTCTACAGAATACCAGAGGTAGTTCCAACTATTGTTCCACCTAAAAAGTGTCACAAGGTAGTATATCATACTGCAAAATTCAGCTTCTTCACAATCTGTTCAAAAGGGGAACATAAGGACGCTGCAACCACTATAGCCTCGCCCCCTGCACCTTCTATCCAACAAAAGCAGGTCGACAAGGTTGCAGCAAAGCACAAAGATTCCTTCTGCACACCTTCCTCTCATGTATCTGGAATTTTTGAATAGCCTCAACCTCAACAGGTTTGTGACAGATTTCCACAAATTGAGCAGTATGACATCTCCAGCAAGACAAGCAGCTCACCAAGATGTAGATTCAACAAACACTTTTACTTCTCTCCCGAGAACTCAACGCAATGGAGACCATTTCTTCCTAAGGAGGGATTATTGATCTAGGTGGATATCAGTGGCCACCCACCTTTTCCAACTATCTTAAAACAACTTTCTGGCAATTTTGACAATTTTGGCAATTTACTATTTTTAGTAGGTTTTAATTTCCAGGGCCATTTTGAGGGCCTAAATGAAGGTTTTTCAAGATAGAGGTTCTCAATAATAGGAAAATGCATTATTGATACCCCAAAATTAATCTCCTCGATGATACCTTTCCAACGAGCTAGCATATGCCTAAAACAAAGATCGTATGCAAAAGTTACGACCCCAAGAAGTTGATGTATTAACTTACCCAAACGGGGCCCACATGAATTTTGGCACTTGATCCCCTAGGGTTAGGTTTTTGGATGTCTAGGAATTTTGACATTCTCGTTTATTGTAAAAAGGCCTTCAGAGCCTCATTGTAATCATCTTCTTGCAAATGTGAGTAGCCGTCACATCTCTTCTCAGAGATAAGCTGCCACCATTCTAGCGAGTCTTTCACT
>JZKD02S0354220.1:66567-128694 GCA_000966675.3 Picea glauca
GATGCCATATATTTGACCAAAAAAAACATATATTTTTTTATTAAAAATAGAGATTATTTAAAAATATATTTTAAATTTAATTATATATATATATATATTACAGAAATGTAAAACAATTTATCTAAATAAAAAATGTTAATTTTTTTTTTTTTTTTTAAGCTAAAATGAAAACTCAAACTGCTTACCAAAAAGCACCAATCAAACACAAAAATCCTATCAAATTTTACCAAGTTTAACGCCTTCCACGGCATAAACACTGAAAGAGAATGTGCATATAATATAATAATACTATGATAGCTTAGCAGTACTCTTTGACTTTTAGAAGCTCTCTGTAAGTGTATTCTTGCATGCTGTCATTTAACATGAAGACCGTCGATGCCTTGTTGGCATGCTCTTTCAGATGGCAGTTTTTTGAAAGGTCCGCAAAACTAAATATAAGACAATGCATTTTGGGTCGGTCTTATTTCATTTATTTACATGTTAAGAAAAATAAGTTCGATTTGATGGATTTTGAATATGTGTATTTATGGATTTGCGTGTTTTTTTTTTTCTTTCTTGCTTAGGTGTGGAAGGAGTTTTATAGGTGAATAAAGATGGTTTTAGAAAACCTATCTTTAAGATGTTTTTGACATAATTACTAGCATACTTTCTAAGAGGGAGAATGGGAATGCCGAAGTAATGGTTGCTTTTTATATTAACGGTATTTGATGATGCATTGAAATAGACCATTAAAGTGTATGTGAGTAGATGTGGAAGAAAGAAGATAACAAATGAGCATTAAAGAAATGTGTACAAATTGCAAGCTTAACCTTAACCGTATGCTATGTGTTTTTCATCTTAAATCAATGTAAGTGGTACCTTTAATTTTTAAGGAATAAAAAGTAACATGAAAATGTGTGCTAAATATATTAAGAAACAAGAAGCATTCAAGACATGTGAAGGATAAAGAGATGTAGTATATTTAGTCATATGAGAAGAGTAAGAATGGGTTAGAACGTGAAACCATATAAGCTTGCTTCCACTAAGTGTTTTATTTGAAAAGGCATTATAAGAAACCAACTGAATCCATGAGGATGTGAAGGAAAAAGAGATGAAGTACATATCACAGAGTTATGGATAGACTTGTTGGTTTGAGAAGAGTATAAATGGGTTATAATGACAAAGCATGTAAGTGTGCCTCTTCTTTTTTTCTCATTGCAATAAATGTGTTATCTTGCATTTTTGCATAACGGTCAAAAGAGAAGAAGGGGGAGATGTGGAAACCTTCTAATGATTTGACGCATAATATTGCAGTGAAGGATAAGCCTTGTCGTTCAACCTTTCCAATGTCTATGGTTTCCTTAGAGAGTGTTAGTCCTTGGGATTTATGTATAGTCAAAACCCATGCCATTTTGAGTGGGATTTGTTTCTTATTTCCACATTTAATGGGTGGAATTGGTATTTTGTTGGGGTTGACACCGTCCCATGGTGGACTGAGATATGTGTCAAAATCCACAACGACATATGTTGGCAAGTTTGGAGGGTTGACTCCTTCTGTGTAGGCAATTTGAGTGACGAAGCCTAGTGGTCCATTAACCAATCCTGTTTGGATCCATAAATTGCAAGTCAACATAACATGTTGGTGAATGCATACCAAGATTTGCTATTCTAATTGATGGTCATCATCTTCCTTAGAGATAGAAGAGCCAAGGCGTTCTGCGATGCAGCGTGCTATTGGCCTATTCAAGGATTGAATCATTCTTTTATTATGTTGGTACACCAAATTATTTGTTGAAAATAGGTGTATGACCACATCTAACTCTTTGCATTCCATTGTAGACAAGTATGTATTTGTACGAGATTGAAGGATCTCCCAATGTTCTTGTAGTGGAGTTGCATTGCGGATGTTTGTCAATAGGCGATGAAATTGGACTTGTTGTATATCCTTCCCTTGTTGGCGGAAGATTGTTTGCAAGGTTACAACAATGGTGAAGGAGTTCCACAAATCCCCTAGTGTTGCACATGTATACAAAGGTTTATCCATAACAGGCGGGAGTTGTCCTACATCTCCAACAAGAATTATAGAGCAATGACCGAATGAAAAATTGTTGGTTTCTGGAAAGGATTTACGTAGACGGGCTTCAATCTGCACAAATATTTTAGGCCCGATGAAGCTCATTTCATCAATGAGGACATTCCAGATATGTTTCGTCACTTCCTGGAACACTGCCAATGTTTGTGTTTAGAAAGGTTGAATTTTTTTTATTGGAATCTTAAGTGTTAAATGTATAATGGTTGCTTGTATGTTGAAAGATGGAACTCCAGTGGAAGCAAGAAGTAGTATTGGACTATGTCCATATTGATTGTCCATTCAAAGAAGCTTTAATGCAATTGATCAGATAAGATTTTCCAGTGCCAACAGTTCCTTGGATGATCATCATTAGGGGTGATTTTTTTTCTTTTTGTTGTGAATGTTGTAATACTATATTGAATGCCTGATATTGTTTGGGTGACAATGTATTATCCCCTAGCTTGTTAGCTTCGTGCCTTTGTAGCACATCCATACAAGGTCGATTGCTTTCAATGAACTGTGTTGCATAAGTAAGAACTGCTTTTGGAATGTCTAGGATGTTCCAACAATATTTGGTGTCAAAGTCACGATACCCAAGAATCTCAAACTCGTTGAAGTCTATATTGGCAGTAGGGATCAATCTTGATAATAATTCCCACTCATTTATCTCCATGTCGGGATGCATATTTGTATCATTTTCTTCAGCTTCATCTAGTGGTGTTTCTTCAACATTTGCAAGGGAACGGTCTATATGCCATGAATGGTAGGTTCCTTTTATGTTTTGCCAATTGTGTATGACAATATCGCTTGAGAGGCCTATGTCAGTTGCAAAGTTACTGAATGGTTTGTATAGTAGAAACTCACTCCAACAAAATTCTTCAAAGGATCTGGAATCTAGTGTCGGAATGGTTGTGAAGCGTGGCCAGATAAGGACAATTACTTGAGACCTCCTTCATCGCCAAGGGTTAATTTTTCGATGGCGACTATATGACCAATATTTTGCAATTTCAATGAGAGGGCGGGGCTTAAGGAAAGGAGGTCAATTGATATAGGCATCAATGAAGGTAGATCTAGATAAACAATCAGATGTATCTTTGGAGACTTGACGAAAGATATGGTGACCAACATAAATAGTTTCATGAAAAGACGACTACATGTGACAAGGGGGAGTTTTTGTAGCATATGACAAGTTTCTTGGGTGCCTATATCTTAGTTGACTATATCTTCTTTGTGCAAACTCCTATAGGAAAATGAAGCAGGATTTGTTGGACTCAATGTATCTGTGATTCTAATCAACATATGATGATATCTCTTTGATCATCCCTCTGCTTTAGAAGCGTATTTGGAAATATAGTTCATAATTGCATGACGGGAAATGATAGGTTGACAATCCATATTTTCTCGCCATATTGTTAGTATGTCATGGTTATGGATGTTTAGATGATCATCATTCCTAACAGGTTCATATTTTTTTTTACCAGAAACATCAATGAAGAGAGAAGAATTAGACTATAAGGTCCATGGGCAATTATATCTACATTGGAGTTTGGAGGCTTTCATACAGAGACATGTCGCATGTCGTCTCTGTGCACTTTGTATGGCATTGTACCCGATTGAGGAGCTCTATGTAGTCCTTAAATGGATGTGAAATAAGGAGGGTTGTTGTATCTTTTAAACAAGGGTCATCCTCAATGCATCGGTGCATGCGTAGATTTGTAGTATGGTCACTTCAGGGATTCCAAGCTATTATATATTTGTCAAAGAAACCCTTAGCATAACTTATTTGTATGATGATTTTATGGTGTTTTTGTTTTTGTTTTTGCTCCTTTATATAATCCATAAAGGAATTATGCCATCTCGATAATTTCATACAGTGTTCATGGTGGGATTAAATATGAATTTGAAAGCTGAGCGAAGCAAATCTTCCGTGAGAATTTTGGATTCTACAAAGTCAATGGCCAGGCCACTAGACTGCAAGACTCATTCTATGACTCTAAGGCATTTGTCAGTAACTTCTTTAAAGAAATGGATCATATGCCAGAAAATATTTGTTAAGTGTACAACGTATTAAATCCCTTTGGACGGATTCACGTGGCTTTGAACAAAATCAACGCCCATTCACGTGGCTTTGAACAAAATCAACTTGGGAAGGAGCCACAGCGAATCATAATCTCGCAGGCGGTTCTGTCCGGAGATTGCCGTGTAATTTTGCTTATTTTGTGGACGGTGGCAGAGTCCCACCTGCGCCTGTAATTTTGACTATTTCGAAATTTGTTTCCCACTGTTTTTAGATTTTCTGCTCGAAATTTGTTACTTGATTTGTGTAGATGGTTTTATTAGTTTGTGTGTAGATGGTTTTAATGTAAAAAGATAAAAAAAAATGGTTTTAGAAAAACTGTTAACCAGTTGATAGGCTTTCTAGAAAACCTAACAATAAAGAATGCCTTTGATATAATTATTTATTTTTAATAAATGTTAAAAATGTAATAATCGAATTTATATATTTATATATATATATATATATATTTCACTCCAGCCTCACTGTTATTCTATTGAGAATCAAGTGAAACTATCAAGGTTATATAGTTATTTTATATTGATCTTTTGTCTCTGTATTTCTCATAACACTGATGAGAATTACAAAAGTTTTTCAAAAAAAATTCTACAATACATATCAAACCTAAAACAAACAAATAGAGGGCTTCAATATCCACTTAATACAATGATTTCATCCTAATATTCATAAATTGTGTTTAGGACTAAAAAATATTATGTAACTAAAGCATAGAGATTCGGTCGGCTACATTGTTGAATACGCTGTGAACATGAATGTTCTTGTAGCTACCTGATCCTCTCTTGCAATGGTCGTAGATATAAACAGTTCAATCTTGAGATTATCCAGTCTGCCACCATCAAATTACTCAAAGATAACTTGGATGCAAGATATAATAGTCCTCATAAACCTTGAAGTTCATCTTTCATATTTGTACCACCTCTTCCAGCCAAAAAAAAGCTTTGTAAAAGTGGTTGCTATTTAATTTAATAAATAAGCCAACTCTGCATCTATTTCCATAGGTTGCGCCATTGAAGAACTCAATGGGAAAGTCATCAAAATAGAGAGGACTTAAAATATAATCTAGCTTGTCAAGCTCTTCCTCATCATGTGCTTCATGTATAGTGTGAAATTTTTTATTAACTATGGTTGTATCTTGTCTAATCCAGTTATCAAACAACAACTTATTTCAATATTTCCAAATTTCCTGATACACAAGAAAATGAAATTTGATAAACCAATTCAACAGATTTTTTTCTAAACCCTGATCTCCCCATTCATCGTGGATCAAACAGGGTGTTAGATCTCTTTTCATATAAACTTTGAAACAAAACACTGAGAAAAAAAAGTGCGTTGTTGTGTTTTCATCGTTGAAACAAAGACTACAAGTTGTAGGCCCGATGCCTCCCCTACGCTAGAAGTTAACCCCCTATAAATATACGCTCCATCAAGCATAACCACATAAAGCAAATGATTTTGATTGAAACATTTACCTTCCATATTGCTTTGTACCACCATCTACTCTCTCCTTTGTATTTATTTTTAATAGAGATTAAAATGTAATAATCATTGTTCAAGTTTTAATAGTGTATGATTATTTATTTAAGTTTGTTGTTTTTTCTCTATTTTGAAGAATCTTTGACGTTGTTTTCCACTTAATTGTTTCTAAGACAAACTCTCTTTACGGAAATCTTATTTCCGTAATCTACCTCATTCCACCGAAAACGTAACATTCATTCTTTATAACTTAATTTAATAAACTTCATTCTTTACATTATAGTTAAATTTAATTTTAATAATTATATTTTTGTTTCTAGCATTTTAATATTTAGTAATCAAATTTTTATATGAACACGGTAGGTTATGTTATAAATAAGAGAGTTTTATATATCAATTTAAAATCTGATTTTATGTTAATTTTAAAAATACATCATTATTATTATTATTTTATAATATTTAAATTTAAATTCAATTAAATTAGAAACTAGTAGTATTAACAAATGCACAATGATATAATTTCAAAAATATAACTATTATGTAGTTTGAAAGGTGTACAAGAACTTTGAATACATTGAAATTTTAAGAATAGTCATATAGACATTATAATCCAATTGCAAATATAATAACCTAGTTCACATGATGAAGTGGGTTAATGCACTCACTTATGTTTCGCTGATTGATTTAGAAACAATATCAAAAGTTACATAAGTGATATTCTTTTTGTTGAAGGAATCGAAGTTACATGGTAGTAGTGTTTGTAGTTGGACAATACGTAGAACCATAAGTTATATGTGCGGGCACTTAGAGGCATGAAATCCCTTGCAAGGAAAAAACCATGATAGTGCTCTCCCTAAATATCAGAGAGGTGCCCCCCCCCTTAAAACAACTTCCCTGCACATGTTGTTAGATAGGACTCATCATAATATCCCTTTTTTTACAAGAAACTTTGGTTGATTATTCGAAGGCAAGATCCTTTATGAACGTCTTATGTCCTGCTTGGTTCACTAGCGTTGTCAGCTCAGTTGGAAAGTCGAGAGGTTTATTGGTTACTTGGGACCCGAATAAATTCGATCTAGTTCCTTATTTAAGCTGTGGTGGGATCTTGTTGACAGGTCACTGTTTGGAAAACAAAAGGGAGCTCTCGCTTATTAATATGTATGTTCCTTGCACTGATAGAAGAATTTTTTGAGACAAGGTGGCTGAGCAGAGCTTGCTCTAAAAAAAATTCTGATTATAGCAAGTGATTTCAATTTTACTTTTAATGTTGGAGAGATATGGGGAGACTCAGCACAGGTAGATACTCTGGTTGGATATCTTAAAGATATTTTTCAGAGTAACAGGCTGGTAGACATATTGTCGAATAAACTGGTCCCAACGTGGTGAAATGGAAGGAAGGGAGAAGATTATATAGGAAAAAGATTGGATCGGGTTTTTTTGTCTGAAGACCTCGTTAACAACTTGGGCAACTACATGTCTTGGGTGGCATATCCTTTCCTTTTGTATCATGCTCCAATTATTTTACAGTTGGAAAACACTTTATTGTTCAAATCTTATCCTTTCAAACTAAACTCTGTGTGGTTAAGAGAAGCCGAATTTGCTCAAATTGTAAATAATGTTTAGCGGGATCAGAGGTTTCTGCAAGAGTCTGAGGTTCAGAGAAGATTAGTGGCGAAGTTGAAAGCCCTAAAATGACAAATTAAATTATGGGCAAAGCAACAAAAGTTGAGGAAGTTGTCTATGTTAGCACATTTGGAGGAAGACATTGAAGCCTCGCTTTGGGGTTTTTCTGGAGGTTTAAAAAATTTGGCAGAGGAAAGACATTTAAAACAGTTAGAGGAAGAACGAAACAATCTATTGGTGGAAGAAGAAGAACACTGGAGGCAACAAAGTAGACCTCTTTGACTAAAAAGTGGAGATCAAAATTCAAAATATTTTCATTAGTTCGCAAATTTTAGAAGGAACCACAAACATATATGGGAGGTTAGATATGATGAAGGAAATGTCCATATGGACAAGAGGCACTAAAAAAAGAGGCCACTAGATTTTACAAATGTTTTTTCGAGGCGAAGGGACCAGTAAATATAAGTGACCAAGTTCTGTCAACCAACCTCTTCTTGCATCTGGTCAATGAGGAGGACACATTACAACTTGAAAGACTCTATACTAAGGAGGAATTATAGGAGGTTCTCAAACTCTTTGCAAAAGACAAAAGTCTGGGTCCAAATGGGTGGATGGTGGAGTTCTTTATACACTTCTTTGACTTGGTAGGGGGTGATTTGTTGGAGGTGGTTGAGGACTCCAGACTCAGAGGGAAAGTGGTAAGAGATTTCAACTCGAATTTTCTGGTGCTCATTCCAAAATTCAATAATCCTATGACTTTCGATGACTTTAGACCAATCTCTTTATGCAACTTGTGTTACAAAATTATTGCTAAGATTATTGCCAATAGGATTAAACCTTTACTATCTAGATCCTTGTCAGAAGAGAAGCTGGGTTTCATAAAAGGAAGACAGATTCAGGATGTTATTGGTACGACATAGGAAATCCTACATAGCATTAAGTCAAATAATTTGAAGGCCTTACTCTTAAAACTAGATCTAAAGAAGGCTTATGATTGTATAAATTGGGACTATTTAAGATTGATTCTAATACAAACAGGTTTCAGTTTACAGGTTACAAACTAGATTATGAGTTGTGTCTATACTCCGTCTTTTGTTGTTTTTATAAATAGAGAGACCACTCCCTTCTTCCAGAATGGTCGTGGATTAAGATAAGTTTGTCCTTTATCTCCCCTGCTTTTTATATTAGTTATGGAAGGGCCGGGTCTTCTTTTAAAGAAAAGCTGGAGTGAAGGAAAGTTGACTGGCGTGAAGGTTTATAGACTTGTTAGGATCCTCCATATACTATTTGTGGATGATGTTTAATTATGACCAGGGCTACACTTCAGGAGTGGCGGGAGTTTGCTATTATTTTAATTTTTTTTTGTAGTGTGTCGGGTCTACAGGTAAATGTTTCCAAATCCACTATGCACTATGCCTGTATTCAAGGGGAGGATTTAGATGAGTTTAAAGTTGTGTTTCCCTATAAATTTGTTGACCTCTCTGAAGGTTTTAGATATCTCGGATTCTATCTCAAAAAATGAATTTACAAGGTGAAATATTGGAGGTGGCTACTAGCAAAAATTGAAAAAAAGATTAGCCATTGGTGTAACAGATGGTTGTCCCTAGGAGGTCATCTCATTCTTTTACAATCAGTTTTGGAAATCCATTTGGTTTATTGGATGTCAATGGCGATCATTCCAGCCTCGATTCTTAACCAGATCAGAAAGGTGATGTTCAATTTTCTTTAGAATGGTTGTAGCAATAAATTCCATTTCCACCTATGTAAATGGGAGTCTTTAGAAAAAAAAAATATTTTTGGAGGATGGGGCTTTCGGAATATCCATCTTTTCAACAAATCCCTGGTGGTAAGTACTCTTTAGCATGTTTTAATGAAGGGGGGTATTTGGCATAGAGTCGTAAAGGACAAATATTTCTCATTTTGCTCGGTAGCTACATGGATAAGATCGGTTTCCTTTTGTACACTTGTTGCTTCAAACACTTGGAAAAACCTGCTAAAGTCGGTGCATCTCATCACGCAGTGGTTGAGTTGGAGTATGGGATCTTGGCACACCATTTTAATTGGTAGAGATCATATTTTGGGCCGGGGGATCTCATCTTTTCTCTCTCAAGATCCTCTTTACTACTTACAAGAGAAAAATTTAACACTTCTTTACCAGCAAAAAGGTCCTTTGCGGCCAGGATACCTCTCAATACATTGGAAAGACAGTGGTGATTTAGGACTAGTTGGAGAAATGGAAAAGGAATGGGATTCTTTCTGCAGATCTTTATATGGAGCAAGCATACAACTTCAGGATAGACTAGATGACTTAAAATGGATTGGCGGAGATAAGTCAAGAATTCTTTTTGTCAAAAATTTCTATGACACTCTAACTTCTAAACTTTGGCAGAAGTCACATGGCGGGTGGCGACTTTCTTGCTAGAAATGGAATTTAGTACTAAAAATTAAACTCTTCATTTGGTTGGCGACAGAAAACAAGATATTATCCTGGGACAAGCTACAATCAAAATGATGGGAGGGGGCAAATATCTGTCAACTTTGCAATAAAGACCAAGAGACTAAAAATCATCTTTTGATCTCTTGTTCTTTTACCAAATAGGTTTGGGTTAGAATCAGAAGAGGCCTAAACATATTGAAATAGTGGGAAGCAAACACTTTAAGCATTTGTTATGATATGTGGTTAAAGGGGCAATCTGATTTCAATACTTTATGTGCCTTAATATGTTGGAATGTGTGGTTGGAACACAATAAAGTAATTTTTTAGAATGGTACCCCATCTTTCATTTCGATTTTTTATTAAACACTTGTATATTTAAACAGTCTTCCAGTTTTACAGAAGGGTCTTTTGGCACGAGCAATAGGTACTCATCACCTTCATGGGGCTACTTTGGGCTGGTTTGATGGACCATCACAAAAGAATGGACAACTAAGCAGTGCAGGAGGGGTGATTCGATGCAGTGAACAAATTTCATACAAATGGACATGCAATTGTGGTGAGGGAACAAATAGGAGGGTTGGACTTCTGGGGGTCTAGGATACCTTGATTTTGGCTTCTAGATTGGACCTTGGCCACACCAAGGTTATGGGAGATTCCCGAATTGTTATTGACTGGCTAAACAACAAAGGAAATCTGCAAGACATAACATTAGACTATTGGAAATAAAAAATCAGAGATCTCATTAAAAATTTCGAAGAAATCAGCTTCTTGCATATTTACCGAGAATCTAATGTGGCTTAGGGAAACCACTTATCAAAGAAGTCTCTCCAACAAAAAGAAGGATTAATTCCGTACAATATGTGGGTGGAAGGAGCGATGGGACAAACAATGTATCTAAAGATCTTTTCGTCTTGACTGGAAGTTCCTTCTTTGATCTTTTTCTTTCATGGTTTTAGAGTCACATTAGTAGCTTTTGTCTCTCTGTGTATTTACTCCTCTTAGTTTCTTTTTTTGGAGTATCTTTTTGAGAGCCTTGTTGTGGATGTCAAAGGGTATGGAGACTCTCTAGTCTCAGTTGGAGAACTTTATGGCTAGCCTTTTTTATGACTGCTTTAACTTTTGTCTTGTTTGTTAGCTTATTTTGGACATTGTATCCATCAATCCATGGGTCAGTATTTATGGACTAGCAGTGAGAAGATGATGAGATGTATTTTCAGTATTGAAAAAAATTATCAATATAATGGGTAAATTTTCTTTCAGAAAACAAAATGTGAAAGCATAATTGAAATGTTGAAAAATGTGTTTTATGGAAAAATAAATGGCATGGTAATTGAAATATGGTATGCATGGGGTTGACTAACCAGTCAAATAAATAAATTCTTCTATCAAAAATAGGTGTTTGAGACAACCAAATAAGTTTAATCGTTTCATTAGACACTAACATTACTTTCTTAGAATGGGATATTTTCACAAGTTAATTTAGAAAAACATTTCAAAAAGTTAGTTCAAAGATTGATGAATTTATTGTTAATAATGACAATGAACTTTTAAAGAATTGATATTGTCCATTCCAAATAAATTAAAGGTTTAAGAAAAATGAAACATCGTATTGGTTATGGTCAAAATGTCTTAGAACATAGTTCACAAATTGGTAAATTAGTCGAGAATATCATTAGAGAATTAAATCTCAATTTCTTGGATTGTAAAGGTAGTGTTTTACATGATATGGCTATTTACATGTGTTGAGCATAATTAATTCAACTTGAAAATTAATAAAACTAGAAATAATTATCAATTAGATCCATACACTAAAAGATTGAATATCTTAGAAAATGTAGCGAAATAATTTCCTGCATCATGTAGAGTTATGCCTTTTGGGATAGAAGAGAAGCTAAACTTAGGATACATGTAAGGTTTCTTTGACACACAACTATTGTATTTCCTTATGCATCCAAATGCCTCATTTGATGGGATAGTTATCAATGTAATTGAACCATGGATTCCTAGGAGGCTTGGCCTCCATGAGGCAAAGAGGATTCCACATAGCACTATTACACTTTAAGCCCAAGCCAAATGAAATTTGGCATAGCCTATCTCCTTCATCCATTCTTCCCCCAGCTTTTGTATAGGCCGTGAGTTCATACCGTAGAGAACTACTGGAAGTATTCCCCCATTAATGCATAGTAACACAAGAAGGCTCAATGTGTTAGGTGCTCAAGTCTAGGTACTTTTGGAGCTTGTCCAAGACAACTCTCCCACCTGCATGAATATAGAAATGTTTAAAGACAATCTTGAATTTTGGAATATAGGGATTTACCTTCTTCATATAGGAAATATTTCTGCTATATATGATAATCATTACAACCACTATAGCCGAAAGGTATGATCTCCACTCATGTACGTTATTTCAGTTCTCTATGAACACTAAAATAACAAAATATGCATGTAGTTGCATATCATACAGTTAATACTATCATGCCAGTGAAAATTAAACCCTCGACATTTGCTCGACCTATGGTATATATTTTATGGGAGCATGGTTTGAGAGAAAGATGCAACCAAAAACCTACATGTTTAAGCCATTGTTGTCCCTCTAGCACCTACAATTACCTATAAATGTTATGGGGCTATAGCAAGGAACTCCTTCATGTGAATATTATATAGCAACAATTCTAGACATAGTTCCAGCAATAGATTACAACCTAGTTAGATGAGCATTCTTATGGTAGGATGGATTCTAGTATTAGCTTGCAAGGGAACTTCTAATAGACTAATTAGATAGGTAAATTTTATGTCCTTGATATATCATGGTCCTAATGAATAACAAGTCCCATAAGTAGGGCTACACACCTAGCTCCTTTCATGGGCCTAATCAATATAACTATATGTTCTTATGATGTCTTAGTCCCTATGTACAATAGAGCTAATGATACTTCATTTTAATCTCGACACATGAAAGCAAACAATATCAAGAGTTACAAAAGGGATATAGTTACTTGTATATATGTCCACTTCTCACCTAAGCGAGAACTATGTTGACAAGGTAGATAGTTGTGAAAAGTTACAGGTGCAGAGTATTGATCCAATTTGGTTCTTGGGAACCTAGTTAGAGACCAAGATCAAGAATTAGGATCACCAAGCCTGAAGCAGTTTACCAACGATGCATTCCATATTATCTTCATTGATGTTTTTCTTAGGAATTAGCCATATACATATCAATGTCTACACATAGCATCCACTACTAGTGTGCCACCACCAAAGGCACTGATAGGACCATCGCTTCACCTTGAATTGGATGCAAGAATTTGGAAGATCTCAAAGCTTCGAGGATGAAGTAGAGAAAGTTGGAAGAATCATAAAGTAACAAGCAACCTTGATTAGATGTTAATTCAATGTGCATCACAAGGACCAAAATTTCTACTGCTACCATGAGAACAAGACAAGTTGCAGAGCAACAAGTCCCTGCCCAGAAGGGAAGAAGGCAAAAAAAGAAATCCATGAAGACTTTGAAAATAAATCGTTTAATTATTACATTCTGAGTAATTAGATTGGATTGATGGGACTGAGATGATTCATCATTAATTTTTAAGCAAGCATTGCGAGCCATAAATTTTCTGATTGATTAATGCTTGTGCATATTGCAGCCATGTTATACGCTTTCCTTTGGCACCACATCATTCTCCCATGCAAAATCATGGTGGAATCCTTGTTTTTTGTAAGTCCACTTGAATGATTTTTGTACTGATAATTGAAAATCAATGCCAGCAAAAACTACGATTTACAACCAAAACTACGATACAATGTAAAAAAGAATTTGAATATCTCCAGCCGAAGATTATTGATGTTAGATCAATCTTAGACAACTACTACTTCTTTTAATCAATTATTTTTCATAAAAGTAAACAAACTTGAGGTGGTCAGATATTTGAATGTCAGGGTTGTATGCCCAAACTTGAGGCTGACAGAGCTTTGAATGTCACTTTTAATCATTTATTTTGCATCAAAGTAAACAAACTCGAGATGGTCATAGCTTTGAATGTCAGGGTCATATGCCCAAACTCGAGGTTGTCATAGATTTGAATTTCAGGGTCGTATGCCCATTTATTTATTGAATGAGGACAGACAGTTCATAATGATAACCAACATAATAATAATAATATTAATAACGTGAAGAACAACAGAGGTAGTATTCGTTTGATTGATGTGAATATTCACTGCAGATGTGATCCCTCAAACACTTAGCACAAGTCTTTATGACAGTACAACCATGATAATAGTTATTGGGACAACAATGCTACCTCTTTAATCCATGCAAATTATCTTCAGTGCAGAATCCAAACACTCCACACTGAGCACAAGTCTTTACATAAGTACAATCAATGGGATCGTTAGCTGCCACTACATTGAGTAGGAACGAGAGTAGAAGAAGGAACAAACTGTGAGTAGCCTGCCCATATTCACCTGTCTTCGGCCCATTATTCAATGTCGTGCTTAAAACACAATTATATCAACAACGTTTGTGAGTGTCAATCCCATGACAAGGCTCTCTATTTATAGGAAAGTTGGAAGATCCATGCAAATGGCAATATTTCTTTCTTTTTGTTATTTTCCTGATTCATGGCAATATTGCTTCTTTTTGTTAGTTTCCTTATTCATATGCCACGGTCCTCTCAAAACACATTGTGTGTTAAACAAATTGATTGCTTTAATATGTTATAAACAATATTGAAGAGCCAACTACATTAAATAAGAATATAAAATTGAAGAGCCAACTACATTACATAACAAATATTGAACAGTGAGATTTTAAATAACAAATATTGAACAATGAGCTTGCATATGATTTATTAAACTCTTGCTACGTGAATTGCATTTCTTGCATATGTTATAAAGTATATTGAAGGGAGAACTACATTAAATAACAAATATTGAACAGTGAGATTTTAAATGATTTATTAAACTTTTCAACGTGCATTGCATGGCATGTAGTAGTCTCCACTTGGTAGGCATGATCACATGCAGTTTGCATGTATCCTATCCATACATCCCTCTACACTTGGTTTGGCTTGTGTCTCATCATCTAGGTTCAATCCCAGGTGATGTTTAATGCAACAGGGTGGCACAAAGGATTACTCTCAAGCAATTTAACAGTCTCCTTGTTTACATATGAACTATTTTTGCAATGCCTTCTGTGTAACATCCTCGACCACCAACCCCTGTTGAGTAATGCTACCCAAACAACCTTCAACTTGTGACGTCCACGCCCTTCCTCACAACCCGCAGGTTGAAAGGCCACGTTGACGCAGGATCTTTTCTTTCTCCCCCGGCCTGAAGAACTCTAACGTCCTTCTATTTCCCTATCAGAAAATTTACACCCACAACAATCTTCGTGGGATCACCCTCTTTACAAAATGGGAGATCAGACTTCGCGACTTCACGAGGTCAATGGTCAAGCGTTGGACACTCGAATCCCCGAGACCCGATGATAGTCAACGCTGACCTTTTCCTATTGGGGTTTTCTCTATCGCGATTTCGTCGTTCGCGATGTCGAGCAACTTGTTTTACCGACTCTCGAACCTCGATATGCCGAAGCTCTGACGCACGTGCAAGTTGACCTTTCAACGCCTTCACTCCATCGATATTTCGAAGTTCACAATATCGCAAATCCAAATGCAATTGTTTCGGGACTTCTCGCCACGAAACTCCGATAAGGCATGCCACCTATCCACCTGCTGACCCTTGTGGACCCACACAGTTCTATTAGCCTTTCGGGATATCGCGTATCGCAATATCGTGATTCTTGATGCAGTAGTTACAGGAGTTCACCCTACGAAACCCTGATACACGATTTCATGTGCAAATCCGACGGTCCTTGTGACTCGGATCAACGGTCCTGCCCCTCCCGAGCTTTGAACTCTTCGAGAATACCTGCAGTATCTCCCCTACACCTTTGTTAGATCTAACGGCCCATGGAATGTCGCGAATCCTCCTCGGAGAATACTGACCGTTCGTTCGTCCTTTGAGAAATCTGCGAAATGACTAAGTGTTCTTCCACAGAACTCGTCCACCTGCGGCGCAGACTTATGACGCTTCTTGTAAACCTTCAAGGCACAACTTCCCTACGTTGTCCTTCAACAACTCCGAAGGCCTTATCCTTCCTGAGCTTTCTTGTAACTCTGAGTCTTGGAAAAGACTCTTGCATGCACTCCTTGCGACAACCTTCAAACACGTCTAAGTGTTGAATTCCTTTGACCCTGCGCACTCCCACAACAACAGTCTCTCAATGCTTTGCTCAGATTCGCAACTCTGAGGATTAGCTTGGCCTGTGCACTCCTTGCATAGATATTGTGCCCAACTGCACTCCTGGGTGAATGAGAACAAAAGCTACCCTATCTGAACCCTCTGTCAACGCACTCCTTGTGGATGATTCGACTGCACTCCTTGCAGGAACTCTCGGCTCAAATAGAGAAACAATTGAAACTCATTCCTTCTTCCTTTCAGACTTCAATTCAAATATGAAATCATATACACAACACATAAATAAAATGTATAACAGGAAGAAAACATTCATGAGAATCCTATTTAACATCAATGCACAGAGAACAAACACAAACCATGAATTTGAATCAATCTCTTCTATTAATCCAAATATCTGTACATGGGTGTTCTTACACAGCTCTCTGCATGCTCTTTCTCTTCTCCTGCTTCAATAATCATAATGTTACAAATGCACAATGAGGGTGTCTATATCCCATTTCCCTCTTGCGCTCTAAAACTGTCTAATCTAGAATTAAATTCTATCTATCTCCATTAACTACTTTAAATGCCTTCTACCTACTAAGGATGAGAGCTAAAGGCTCAAGGTCCATTTACATTATACAAGTGCGCCTTATCTTAATGGCTCATTTAAGATCGTGCAACAACTTCAAGGTGATTTTCAAAATTTGTGCTGGCTTGTCCAGCTGTCCTTCGCTTCTGCGCTGGCTCACTTGATGTGGGAGATGCTCCTGCATCATACTCCCTGGCTTGAAAAATTTCATGGGATCCTGTCCATGAGCTCATGCATGGTCTGTCCATGCTTTTGGATCTCTGCTTCGTTCTCCCAGCTGGCATCTTCAACTGGATGGTTCTTCCATTTGACCAGATACTCAAAGTATTTCTTTCGCCTGGTCCTTTTGCTCACTCTCTTGTCTAGTATGCGCTCCATCTGTGGCTTCTCTACAACTGGCATCTACTTTTTCCACTGAATCAATGGCTGCTCATTTCCAGTCCCTATTCCATCAGCTCTGTATGGGTACAAATAAGAGATATTGAATATTGGAGAAATTTTGATCCCATCGGGTAATTCAATTTCATAAGCATTCGTCCCAAATTTCTTCAAGACCCTACATGGCCCGATTTTCTTCATTTTCAACTTATTATATGTTCCCCTCGGGAACCTTTCTTTCCTCAAATGTGCCAGAACCAGATCACCAACCTCGAACTGAAGTTGTCTCTTGTGCTGATCCGCTTTGCGCTTATACTCCTAGCTTGAATTCAGCAGTTGCTCCTTCACTTGGCTGTGAAGTTCCTTCATCGCCTCTGCGAAATCTTCTACACTAGTGCTCATAGTCGCAGTATGTTATGAATCTCTCAGTTCAGAAACTCCTCTCGGCTGCATGCCATAGATAATCTGAAATGGACTCTGCCCTGTGCTCCTATTGACCGAATCGTTATTAGAAAACACTGCCTAGGGTAATATGTTGTCCCACTGGCTGTGGTGCTCTGTCACCAAGCTTCTCAGCAAGTCTCCCAGACTTCTGTTGACCACTTCTGTCTGTTCATCTGTCTGAGGATGATCAGCTGAACCAAACAACAAGTTACTTCCTAGCTTCTTCCATAAGGTCCTCCAAAAATTCCCTATGAATTTCGTGTCTCGATCTGAAACTATATTCCTTGGCAATCCATGAAGTCGAATGACCTCTTTGAAAAATAGGTTCGCAATGTGAGTTGTGTCACTGGTCTTCTGACATGGAATGAAGTGTGCCATCTTGGAAAATCTATCAACCACCACAAAGATTGAATCAAAACCTCTTTGTGTTCTTGGCAACCCCAATACAAAATCCATGCTAATTGCATCCCATGGCCTCTCTGGTATGGGCAATGGTTGATAAAACCCTGCATTCTTCTTTCTTCCCTTCGAATGATGGAAAATTCTGCATCTATCCACGAATATATTGACGTCTGCTCGCATTCCCAGCCAAAAATATGACTCATTTATCTTTGCGAATGTCTTGTCGTGACCAAAGTTCCCTGCCAATCCTCCACTGTGTTTCTCCTTCAGCGAATTCTCCCTCATGGAGCATTTCGGAATACAAAGTTGATTTCCCTTTAACAACAATCCTTCCTAGATCATGTAGTCCATCCATTGGCTTCTATCCCTGAGAATTGGATTCTTAGCTGCTTCATACGCTTCCTTAAAATCTGGATCATCAACGTACATGTCCCTGAGATCATCAAAACCCAATGTTTTGACTTTGAACTCCTGCAACAACAAACACTTTCTGCTCAAAGCATCAACCACTTTGTTAGCAGTACCAGAAATATGTTTTATCACAAAAGTGAAATTTTGCATATACTCAACCCATTTGACATGTTTCTGATTCAACTTCTCCTGTTGACTCACAAGCTGCAATGCCCGATTGTCACTGTACATTACAAACTCCTTCGGGATCAAGTAATGCCTCCATTTCTTCAATGCCTGAATGATAGCATAAAACTCCTTATCATAAGTGGAGTACTTCAATTTTTCATCATTCAGCTTCTCGCTGAAGTATGCTATCAGCCTGTCTTCCTGACTTAGGACCGCTCTGATTGCAAATCCGCTTGCATCGCATTTCACCTGAAATGTTTTCTAGAAATTCGGCAACACGAAAACTGGTCGTTCCGTAATCTTCCTCTTCAACAGATTGAAACTCTTCTCAGCCTCTACAGTCCAGTGAAAAGACTTGTGTCTCTTCTTCATTGTATCCATCATTGTTGCGCTAATTCCACTAAAATTCTTGATGAATTTTTGGTAGAAACTAGCCAATCTGTGAAAACTTCTCACCTCAAAAATATTTCTCGGTCATGGCCAATTCTTGATTACCTCCACCTTATCTGGATCCATCCTCAACTCATTTGCCGAAATAACAAACCCCAAGTAAATGAGCTCTGTCTTCATGAATGAGGACTTCTTCATGTTTATCAACAACTTCTCCTGTTGTAATTTCTACATTACTATAGCCAAATGCTTCAGATGCTCTGCCACTGTTTTACTGTAAACCAGTATGTCATCTAAATACACAATGACAAATTTTCCATTGAACTCCCTCAGGACTTCATTCATCAACCTCATGAAGGTACTAGGCGCGTTTGTTAAGCCAAATGGCATAACAATCCATTCATACAAACCCTCATTTGTTTTGAATGTTGTATTCCATTCATCACCTTCTCTCATGCGAATCTGGTGATAACTGCTTTTCAAATCAATCTTTGAAAAATACTTTGCTCCGCTCAAGCAATCCATCAGATTATCCATCCTCGGCAATGGAAATCTGTACCTGATGGTTATCTTATTGATCACCCTTGAGTCGATACACATCCTCCAGCCTCTGTCTTTCTTTGGACTGAGTACTGTTGGAACAACACATGGACTCAAGCTTTCCCTGACTAAACCCTTGTACAATAAATCCTGGACTTGCCTGTTAACCTCTTCATTCTCTTGTGGCGTCAACCTATACGCAGCTTTGTTTGACAAATTGGCTCCTAGTATGAGATCAATATGATGACTCACACTTCTGATTGGTGGCAACGAACAAGGTAATTCATCCACTATTATGTCAATGAACTCTTCCAACAATTCTTGAACTTCTTCTGGTAAATAATCCACCCTTGTGCTAGTCAGAACAATCTTCGGTTTTCTGACCACAATGAACTATGAATCCTCCTTCTTCTTAACCTCTGTAAGAAGTTCCTTCCCACTCATGAGAAGTACTGTGTTGCTTACTTCTGGCTTCACCTCCTTATCCTTTATTGGAAGAAACATGTGTGTCCTCCCATTCTTCTCTAGGGTGTATGTGTTCATTCTCCCATCATGAATCACATTTCTGTCATATTGCCATGGTCTACCCAACAATAGATGACAAACATCCATAGGAATGACATCACATAGTATCTTATCATTATATCCTCCTATCTTGAATTCAACCAAGCATTGTTTAGTGACAGTTACCTAGTGTCCCTTCTGTAGCCACGAAAATCTATATGGGCTTGGATGATCAGTTGTCTCTAGCTCCAACTTCTCTACCATTTCTGTAGAAACGAGATTATCCATGCTACCACTGTCTACAATGACCTTGCATACCCTGTCCTTGGTCTTGCAAGAAGTCCTAAAAAGTCTGGTCCTTTGGACTGAACTCTCCACCTCCTTCTCGGGTGTCAAAAGGAATTTTCACATCATCAACGATCTTCCGCCTTCAGCGTCTTCTGCCTCAACATATCGCCTCTGTGCCTCGGTGATGTGAGCTTCTCCAATGTCCTTCTTTTTATCTGGACACTTGTAAGACTTGTGCCCATTCTTTCCACATGTGAAGCATGTAACTACTCCACCTCTTCCTCTTCCTCTGCCTCTAGTACGAGGAAAAGTGTTGTTGTCAACATAATCTCCCCTCTCCTCAGTATGCTTCCCTCTCTGTTCAACATATGGCCCTCGCTGTGAGGTTCCACCTCTCTCTATTCGAGTCTGAGGTTTTTTCTAGTCCTCCTTGGGCTTCTGATATTTATCCTGGGCAACTGATTTGCCTCTGGGATGACTTCTGCCTCAGCCCCTCTGACTTTGCTTTCGGCTCAGCTTCTCCTCCGCTTTCAGAGCCATCTGATAAGCATCTTCCACCATTTGGATGGTTACCATGCTCATCTCATCCTGGATATCATATCTCAGGCCATTCATATATCTGACAACTTTTTCATCATCGTTGTCTTGATGACCTACCCTGATGTTCAATTTGTAGAATTCCTCAGTGTATTCTTTCACTGTCATCAGCTTCTGTCTCATGTTCTGCATTCTCCTGAACAAAGTAATTTGATAGTCCCTAGGGATGAAATTCACCTTCATCTTTGCGATCATCCGATCCCAGCTTTTGATCTTCTGCTTGCCCTTGCAACGTCTGTTAGCTTGTAGTTCATCCCACCACAATGCTGCATGTCCTTTCAGTCTTGTGAAAGCATGCTTGACCTTCTTGTCCTCCTCGACATCTTCATAATCGAAGTATGTGTCTAGAGCTCTAATCCAGTCTAGAAGCTCCTCTGCATCCAAGTTTCCCTCATAAACTAGAATGTCCATTTTTGCTCTTGCACCCATCCTTGCAATAGATTTGATCAAACGCTCGTTTGATGCATCTTTAGCTACAACTTCTTCTTCACGCTTAGCCTCAACTTCGCTTTCAGAATCACTCGGATCTCCCGCACTGACTGTGCCTCTTTGCACTGTCTCCATGTCTTCGAGTCTAGCTCGTAGATCACACATTTGCCTCTCCACAACTGGATCTGTCATCTATCTGCCTCTTCTCCGCGGCATTTCCCTATCCTCTGGTGGATCGGGTGTCTGTATGTCCCTTCTCCTTGGTGACATGGTGAATTCTCTTCTTCTATGCTATAGAAAGCAAAGAACCTTTCTGTGCTCTGATACCAAAACCTGACGTCGACGCCCTTCCTCACAACCCGCAGGTCGGAAGGCCACGTCGACGCAGGATCTTTTCTTTCTCCCCCGGCCCGAAGAACTCTGACGTCCTTCTATTTCCCTATCAAGAAATTTACACCCACAACAATCTTTGTGGGATCCCCCTCTTTACAAAATGGGAGATCGGACTTCGTGACTTCGCGAGGTCAGTGGTCGAGCGTTGGACACTCGAATCCCCGAGACCTGATGACAGTCAACGCTGACCTTTTCCTATCGGGGTTTTCTCTATCGCGATTTCACCGTTCGCGATGTCGAGCAACTTGTTTTACCGACTCCCAAACCCCGATACTTCGAAGCTCCGACGCACATGTGAGTTGAACTTTCAACGCCTTCACTCCATCGATATTTCAGAGTTCACAATATCGCGAATCCAAATGCAATTGTTTCGGGACTTCTCGCCACGAAACTCTGATAAGGCGTGCCACCTGTCCACCTGCTAACCCTTGTGGCCCCACACTATTCTATTATCCTTTTGGGATATCGCGTATCGCAATATCACGATTCCTGATGCAGTAGTTACGGGACTTCACCCTACGAAACCCCGATACACGATTTCATGTGCGAATCCGACGGTCCTTGCGACTCAGATCAACGGTCCTGCCCCTCCTGAGCTTTGAACTCTTCGGGAATACCTGCAGTATCTCCCCTACACCTCTGTTAGATCTAACGACCCACAGAATGTCGCGAATCCTCCTCGGAGAATATTGACCGTCCGTTCCTCCTTTGAGAAATCTATGAAATGACTAAGTGTTCTTCCACAGAACTCGTCCACCTGCGGCGTGAACTTACGATGCTTCTTGCAAACCTTCAAGGCACAACTTCCCTACGTTGTCCTTCAACAAATCCGAAGGCCTTATCCTTCCTGAGCTTTCTTGTAACTCTGAGTCTTGGAAAAGACTCTTGCGCGCACTCCTTGCGGCAACCTTCAAACACGTCTAAGTGTTGAATTCTTTTGACCCTGCGCACTCCTGCAACAACAGTCTCTCAATGCTCTGCTCAGATTCACAACTCTAAGGCTTAGCTTGGCTTGTTCACTCCTTGCACGGCTCCTGTGCCCAACTACACTCCTGGGTGAATGAGAACAAAAGCTACCCTATCTGAACCCTCTGTCAACGCACTCCTTGCGGACGATTTGACTGCACTCCTTGCAGGAACTCTTGGCTCAAATAGAGAAACAATTGAAACTCATTCCTTCTTCCTTTTAGACTTCAATTCAAACATGAAATCATATACACGACACATAAAGCAAATGTATAACAGGAAGAAAACATTCATGAGCATCCTGTTTAACATCAATGCACAGAGAACAAACACAAACCATGAATTTGAATCAATCTCTTCTATTAATCCAAATATGTGTACATGGGTGTTCTTACACGGCTCTCTGCATGCTCTTGCTCTTCTCCTGCTTCAATAATCATAATGTTACAAATGCACAATGAGGGTGTCTATATCCCGTTTCCCTCTTGCGCTCTAAAACTGTCTAATCTAGAATTAAATTCTATCTACCTGCATTAACTACTTTAAATGCCTTCTAACTACTAAGGACTAGAGAAAAAGGCTCAAGGTCCATTTACATTATACAAGTGCGCCTTATCTTAATGGCTCATTTAAGATCACGCAACAACTTCAAGGTGATTTTCAAAATTTGTGCTGGCTTGTTCAGCTGTCCTTTGCTTCTACGCTGGCTCGCTTGATGTGGGAGATGCTCTTGCATCAACTTGCCTTTACTACTCTGATACCATTCATGTGAAATTCTTGACTTTAAACATCAAGTCAGGCCATGCCACCGAGTAACTTTGCGGAAATAATCACATATAAAACTTAACCAGAAGATAGAGATAACATATGGTATTCACACTTATAAATATATATATCTAGCTAATGCAATTAAACAAAAGCAACATTTAACACATGCATGCAACACACACACACACACACACACACACACACACACACACACACACACACACACACACATGCATTACTAATGAATTTAAAACAAATAACATAGAATTACTCCTACCATACAGACTCCTGTGGAATTGATAGTAATTCATACATGCAATGGAACATATGATAACATTGCAAGAATCACAAACATGCATAACATACATAATTAAGCACATAAATGATACTTATATTTTAACTAGAGTAAAACTACCAACTGCGTGCATACCTTCCACGAACCTCCCAGCCTTAGACCACACTGCTCATCACTCTCAGTAGTGGGTCACCCCCAAGCTGGGACTAAACTCCATCGGGAAAGAGATTCCTAGGCTAGGCAAGGTCAATAGGAAAGTCACATAGTTTAAGAGGAAGGATATCTCCTTGGAGCCACTTACACCCACTGCTCACAGACTCTCATTCCCTACATGCCTATCCCATCCCAGGAGTATACACCTTCACTGTCACATGGTCCATCAATTTCTCAACCTCCCTTACCTTGGGCTTCAACAATAGGTTGGACCAACATTCTCAGAGCTCTGTAGCAGCTACGGGACTCCCTCTAGAAGAACTCACTTCCTCAGCACACTCTCTCACCTGGAGAGAGTTTCTCACAAGCCTAACACCCTGCTTCTTCAACCACGGGGTTGAAAACCCTCTTCTTCAAACCATGATAGCTAAATTTGGTAAGGAAAGGGATGATTCAGTAAATTACAGAGGTGCCAAACTGGTCACAGTTTCATCCATGGCAGAATTGGCTGGTTGCTTGCTTGCTCAGTGTGTGAGTGAGTGTGTGCGTGTGAGTACCCCCCCAAAAAGAATTCCCCCCTTAAGACTGCATGTGCCTGAGCCGACACCTGTCGCTCATGAAGCCCGTTCCTTCCCTTTGGAAGTCACCTGTCCTCCGAAAGAACTTAGGATAAAAACATATCCTTCTAAACAACTTTTGGAATAATAAAAAATTATTATTCTCTTGGACTTAAGCCCCTAGAATTATCCCCTCTTCCCAACCTCTCAATCCCCTCTCCCTTATCTAACCTAGTGGAGCTTAGTCCCCCATACTCTTTCTTTGTTTTCAGTCTACACGCAACAATGTTTTTATATTAATAATATGAATATTTGCATGTACAAAACAAGCTCCTGGCCTTTAACACCTAGGCTCTCTGACCTACTAACACATAAGCCTTCCATCTTATAATTGTTCAGCTGACTAGCCTACAAAACATGTTTACAATTCATAATACAACTAGGGCTCATCCTAGGGATATTACAATCCTCTCCCCTTATTTTTGCACTGTCCTCGGTGCAACTTATTTACACAACATCAGTAAGATTTTCCAAAATATTCAAAAAGATGCGGGTATTCTTCCCGCATAGCATCTTCATGCTCCCATGTCGTGTCCTTAGGACTATACCAAGTCCACTAAACCATTACAATCCCTATGGCTAGATTCTAGAGTTGTTTTCTCTTTTGGTCCAATATGCGCAACAAATGCACTTGCAAGACACCTTCTTGCTCCACCTAAATCACATTTCAATCAATAATATGATTAGCATTAGGTATATATTTCTTAAGTAATGAAACATGAAACACATTATGTACAGTCATGGATGCAGGTAATGCAAGCATATATGCAACTAGTCCAATCCTTTCTAGGATTTCAAATGGCCCCCAATATTTGGCTACTAACTTGGAACAGTTTCCCCGCTTCAGGGAACTTTTGTTGGCTTTCACTTTCAAGAAAACATGATCACCCACTTTAAACTCCCTGTGGGTCCTGTTCGTATCATCATAATTTTTCTTCTTGTCTTGGGCAGCCTTTAAATTTTGCTTAATCTTCAACATTTTCTCTTCCATTTCCTTGAGCAACTTTGGCCCAACCACTGCCATATCAGCTGGGTTGTCCCATTTTATTGGTGCATTGCACTTTCTTCCATAAAGTGATTCAAACAGGTTCGTCTTCGGTGATGCTTGATACCCATTATTGTAAGAAAATTCCACCAAGTGTAGGTAATCTTCCCATTTAGATGGTTTGTCCATCACATGCATCCTTAACATGTCCTCTATCACTTGGTTCACCCTTTTTGTTTTCCCATCAGACTCAAGATGATAGGCTGTGCTGAAGTTCAGATTCATTCTGAACCCTTTAAATAACCCTTTCCAGAAATTTCAGGTGAATTTTGGGTCTCTATCAGACACAATTGTCTTGGGAATACCATGCAATCATGCTACTTCCTTCATATATATATTAACAACATTTGCTTCCTTTTGAGTAGTTTTCAATGGAATAAAATGGGCAGCTTTTGTAAGCTTATCCACCACCACCATGATGGAATCATGATGTTTGCTGGTTTTGGGCAATCCTGTGATGAAATCCATTGTCACCACTTCCCACTTCCACTTAGGGATGGGTAATGGATGTAGAAACCCTGTTGGGTGCCTATGTTCAGCTTTGACCTTCTGACACTCCATACATTTGGCGACGTATTCTACAATTTCCTAATTCATACCTGGCCAAAAGTAATGTCTCTTGACTGTTGCCACTATTTTCTGATATCTAGGGTGCCCAGCATAAGGAACATTATGCATTTCCTTCAAGATCATAATTCTCAATTCCTGGGAATTAGGTACATAAATTTTATTTTTGTATAGGAGTGTTCCATCAACTTCCAATTTATAATCTTCCGCTTTCTGTAGCATCCTACCTTGTTGTAGCTTTGCCACCAATTCCATGTACTACAAATATGCATTTGCATCTTCCGAAATTATGCCTTTAATATCAATTTGATACATGATAATGGTTGTAGAATGTAGTTCGTGCACTCTTCTGCTGAGTGCATCAACCACTTTGTTCTCCTTTCCTTTGATATTCTTGATATCAAGGTCATACTCACAAAGTAATTCCAACCATCTACTCTGCCTAGCATTTAAGATTGGTTGATCAAACAAATACTTTATACCTTTATGGTTGGCCCTCAGTTCAAACCTCTTTCCCATGAGTTAATGTCTCCATTTATTCAGAGCGTGCACTATGGCTGCCAACTCCAAATCATGAGTTGCATAGTTCTTTTCATGCTCTTTCAATTTTCTGGACTCATAACATATTACAGACCCATTCTGGCTAAGGAATCCTCTCAGTCCTTCTTTGCATGCATATGTACATACTACAAAATCTTCATTTGGATCTACAATCCTCAAAATTGGAGTATTGATTAGCAGTTGCTTCAATTGATGTAAGCTTCTCTCACATGCTTCTATTCATTGAAATTTCCTCTCATTCCTTTGCAAAGAAGTGATGGGGTGAGATATCCTTGAGAACCCTGCAATGAACCTTCTGTAATAGCCATCTAGACCCATAAAGGATCTGACTTCTATCACATTCTTCAGCGTTGTCCATTCTCTAATGGCTTCTATATTCTCAGGATCCACAACTATCCCATCTTTTGAAATGATATGTCCCAAATAATGGATCTACTTTTGATAGAATGAACACTTTCTCAATTTGGCATACAATTGGTGCTCTCTTGGCACTTGAAATACCATCTTTAGATGATGTTCATGCTCTTCCTATGACTTGGAATACATCAATATGTCATCCAAAAAGACCATGACAAACTTGTCTAGATATTCTCTAAATACACCATTCATTAGGCACATGAAAACAACGGGTGCATTTGATAACCCAAATGGCACCACAATGAATTGATAATGACCATACCTTGTTCTAAAGGTGGTCTTGTTGATGTCTTCATCATTTATCCTTACCTTGTGGTACCTTGACCTGAGATCTATTTTGAAAAATATCTTGGCATCCTTCCACTGATCAAAGAGATCATCAATCCTTGGTAAAGGATACTTGTTCTTAATAGTAACTTTGTTCAACTGTCTGAAATCTATGCACAATCTTAATGTCCCATATTTCTTCTTCACGAACAGGACCGGGGCACCCCAAGGTGACACACTTGGGTGTATATGACCCTTCTTGAGAAGTTCTTCAAGCTGCAATTGCAGTTCTTTAAGATCTGTTGTACTCATTCTGTAAGGATTTTTTGACACTGGAGCGACTCCAGGCATCAGGTTTATAGAGAAATCAATATCTCTCTTCGGGGGTAGTCCTGTTACCTCCTTGAATACATCTTCAAAATATTTTAATACTGCATGGTATTCAATATTTGACACCTTATCCTTAGGTTCTTCTTCCATATGAGCTGCAAATATTTGGCAACCCTTCTTGTAACACTTCTTCAACTGCATTGCTAAGATTTCTCTAACCGTGACTGCCCTTGGAATTCCTTGCACTTTCCTTGGGTTTCCTTCCTCATCCAGGAAAGTGAATGCCTTGTTACGAAAGTCTAAGATGGCATGATTTTGGTCCAACCAATCCATCCCAACTAGACAGTCATAGGAACCTAAAGGTAAGATTTTCAATTCATCCCTTATGCTCAGTCCATTCATGTCCACTGGACAGGACTTAACCAACTCAACAACCTTTCTCCTGGCTCTTGTATCTAGCTACACTAACCAAGATTTTATATTCTTACTTCTTGGTAATTGCAAAATTTCCACCATTCTAGGATCTATATAACTATGACTATCCCCTGAATCAATTAAAATAGTAAAGGTATGGTTATTGATCATACCTTCAACTTCAATCATGTGTGATTGAAACCAAACTTTCTTGTTGTCCAGGGATGCATAGATCCTTGGTATTCTACTTCCCATGTCCTCCACTATTTCTGCTTGTTGAACATGGTGGTCAACTCTCACTTTGTCATTTTTGTGGGGGCAATCTCTATACCTATGATTTACTTTACAACCCCAACATTCCATAGGTGGTTGTCTTGGTATTTTCCCACTTACTTCATCCTTCCTAGGTTCCCTAAAAGATGGTTTTCCTTGAAGACTAATTCTGAAAAAGGGAGGCTTGTTTGCCTTCTTCCTCTGGTGTTTCTTGATCTTCCTCTTGTCATCCCAAGCCTTCCAGATTGTGGGATTTTATCTCTAATGCACATATAAGCATTTTTTTCTCCTTATAGTTTCTTCCATATTTTTAAGATCATTATATTGGGTCTTGTCACTAATGGAAGATGGAATTCAACTCATATACCTTTGAATTTTGATAGTCTCATCTTTGATGAAAGGAACATACTTCAGCAATTCCAAAAACCTTCTTTAATATTCATCAATGGTCATTCTACCCAGCTTGAGTTCAAAGAACTCTTTCATATTTCTGTCATAGTATCTCTTAGTCAAGTGTTTTTTTTCGAATACTTCTTGAATTCCTTCTAGGTAACATTTTTCTCCTTAATGTGTTGCACCTGCACAAGTTGATCCCACCACATGGATGCCTTTCCTTTTAGTCGATACATTGAAATTCTTCCTTCTGCATGAGAGGAATAATTCTGCAGTTGGAAATATTTCTTGATCCCCAGCAGCCATGTCTCAACATCTTCCTCCTTCTTGTGCTCCCCATCAAACGTAGGAGGTTTAATCTTGTTCATTTGTCCCTTCAGTTCATCCACTCCCGATCTCCTATGCTTTATGGTAGGATATGGGCTTGAACTACTTTGTGCCCTCCTCTTGGGGTGTCCTTGGGAGTGATGATGGTGTCTACCCACACTCCTTGGTTTTCTCTTATCATCGGGGAACCTGTGACTTCCTGATTTATTGGAGTCACTCTCCTTATCCAATTTCCTTTCTATCCTTTCCAAGCTCTGTATCAACTTTAGGTTGAATTCTCCCTGTTGATCCCTAGCTTTCATGAGAATTTTGTTATCTGATCGGTGAGTCTAGAAATCCTTCCGTAATTTTTCAATGATTTTCATCATGTTTCCCTCCTTATCTATCTCTTCTCCATGCCCATTGGAGTTTTATTCTTCCACTCCCAAATGGACATCCATTCCTCTAGCTTCATTCTCTGAACTGGAAGCATTTTGTGCCTCCTCCATTTTGGTTTGGTTCTGACAGTCGTTAACTCTTCAAACACAGTGGGCAGTTAACCAAAATTTGTCAAGCCATCGATCCTTAACAATTTCCACAGTATTCATAAACCAATCTGATTCAAGAAAACTTTCAGATTTCATTCTGTGGTTCTCGAGTAATCAAGAATCCCTGCAGATCTTTTCTTTCTGAGTTTCAGATTGTCGAACTTGTGAAGTAGGGTGGATCAATAGTCCACTAATACTCAACATCCAATGACTGACACTCACTATGGAGCTTTAGGCATCTAAGCTTTGGCATAGCTTCGGAGTTTTGAAACTTCGGAGGATTTCACATCTTCACACCCCCAATACCCTGAACCATTAATCTTCGAACACTTCCATGTCACTTCGGCGTTACAAAAATTTTGAAAGTTCTTCCTTTCGCTCCCTTATGAACCATTCTTCTAGAGTGTCAAGTCTCCGGACTTCACAAATGGCGCCACACATCCACTGGACCCATGGTTTTTGTACTTGAACTAAGATACCGAATAGTCACATCACTTAATGCCTTTCAAATTGCGGGGGCATGTATCGACAGTTTGGAGTAACCTTCCTTTCATCCTGCAATTCTTCTGATGCTGACACGTAACCCCCTGGTAAAACCATGGTTTGGATTGCGGGACCAGCTTGGGAAATTAACTCCTGTGCAACTTGGGTCCCCGCAATGCCTCATGGTCATTGATCTTGATGTATTGTGATCAACACCAATGTGGGTCCGCCGACCTTGAACTATTTCATGTAACCTCAGGTCCCACATATTACAACTGGAAACATTCCAGGTGGGGGCACGTGGTAGGCATCGAAGAGGTCCATGTCACCTCCAGGTGATGTCATCATGACTCACTACTTCAACTCTTCAGGGCTTCGGAGCTTCGGGCTTCGAAGCTTCAAGCTTCGGAAGTCCTCACCTCAACACACACTTATTCTTTCAAAGGCCAAAATCCTGAACAAGCCAATTTGTTGACATGGGTCCCTTTTGACGGACGATCCAGATTACTCTGGACTTTGAAGCTTCAGGATTTCTCTTTCCTTCATACCCCACCATAACTTCCACCCTTGGCTTGATCCAATGGTCGATATCTTCTCCAAAATCTATGGTATAGATCGACTTCGGGGAGTTCAGGCTTTGAGAGTTTCAACCTCTCCGCACTCATTTTCTCCCGAAGTGATTTCACCCGAAGTCCACGGATTTCCACCACGTATCCTTTATCTACTATTGAATGCATAGGTGGACTCCATTACTCCACGAATTTCCAAAGGAAATCACGCTGAACCGCTTCGCACCTTTTCAAGATCTGACGGTCGAGAATTGTTCTCCTTCACCTATACAAATCCTACAATCCACATTACTTTGCTGCCCAATACCACGTTTGTCATGGTTTTATAATATCGCTACACCTCCTAAGCTATGTAACATGACCAAGGTAACCTCTTGTCACTCAGGAATGTTCTGAGGTTCGAAAATTGTTCCTCTTAACAAAATTTCCACCTAAAACCTTGATTCCATTGACCACTTATCCGGCCCATCCAGGCTCAGTGCTGGAACCTTGGCTCTGATACCAATTTGTAATGTCCCTAAGCACCAACCCCTACCAGGTAAGGCTACCCAAACAACCTTAAACTTGCCTTTACTGTTCTGATACCATTCCTGTGACATTCCTAGCCTTAAACAACATGCCAGGCGATGCAACCGAGTAACTTTGCAGAAATAATCACATATAAAACTTAACTGGAAGATAGAGATAACATCTGGTATTCACACTTATAAATATATATATCTATCTAATGTAATTAAATAGAAGCAACATTTAACACATGCATGCAACACACACACACACACACACACACACACACACACATATATAGGCATTACTAATGAATTTAAAATAAATCACACAGAATTACTGCTACCATATAGACTCCTGTGGAATTGATAGTAATTCATACATGCAATGAAACAAATGATAACATTGCAAGAATCACAAACATGCATAACATACACAATTAAGCACAAAAATGATACTTATATTTTAACTGGAGTAAAACCACCAACTGTGTGTAGACCTTCCATGAACCTCCCAACCTTAGAACACACTGCTCATCACTCTCAGCAGTGGGTCACCCCCGAGCTAGGACTAAAATCCACTGGGAAAGGGATTCCTAGGCTAGGCAAGGTCAATAGGAAATTCACATATTTTAAGAGGAAGGATTCTCTCCCATGAGCCACTTATGCCCACTACTCACAAACTCTCATTCCCCACATGCCCGTCCCACCCTAAGAGTATACACCTTCACTATCACACAACCCATCAGTTTCTCCACCTCCCTTACCTTGGGCTTCAGAAACAGGTCGAACTAGAATTCTCAGAGCTCTGTAGTAGCTATAGGAATCCCTCTAGAAGAGCTCACTTCATCAACACACTCTCTCACCTAGAGAGATTTTCTCATAGGCTTGACAACCTGCTTCTTCAACCACGGGCTTGGAAACCTGCTTCTTCAAACCACGATAGCTAAATCGGGTAAGGAAAGGGACGATTCAATAAATTACAGAGGTGCCAAAATGGTCACAGTTTCTGCCATGGATGAATTGTTTGACTTCTTTCTTGCTCAGTGCGTGAGTGCGTGTGAGTGCCCCCCAGCAAGAATTCTCCCCTTAAGATTGCATGTGACTGAGAAGACACCTGTCACTCATGAAGCATGTTGCTTCCCTTTGGAAGTCACATGTCCTCCCCAAGGAACTTAGGATCAAAACATATCCTTCTAAACAACTTTTGGAATAATAATAAATTATTATTCTCTTGGACTTAAGCCCCTAGACTTAGCCCCTCTTTCCAACCTCTCAGCCCCCTCTCCCTTACCCAACCTAGTGGAGCTTAGTCCCCCATACTCTTTCTTCATGTTCAATCTACCGGAAGCGATGTTGGGTAAATTCATGAAGTTGGGTAACACTTTCGTGACAATCGGGTCTCCAAAATTTCTAGCGGCAATTTTTCGGCCGAAAAAATGTTGCTAAGAATTTTTTCGGTTGAAAATTTTCACGTCAAATTTAACGACGCCCTCAAAATTCGTGTACAATGTTTTTTGGATGAATTATTTTCCCGTGGTAAGCATATTTCAGCCGAAACGTTTATTTTTAACGGATTCCATTAAAAACTAGGTTTCGGCCGAAAACCTGAAAAATGGGGCTATTTTCCGGAAACTACAAATTCTACCCATCTTACTTCATCTTTGGAGGTAGTGGACTCCTAAAAATACTCAAAATTTAGTTTGAGAATTGATACGAACATTTTTAAAATTGAATCTACTTCATTGGGTATAATTTGTTTTCATTTTCATTGTTTTTATCTAATTTTATTTAATTTTATTAAAAAATCATTGCATAATATTTTTAGGTGAGATTATGATTCAGTGAAATGAAAAATCCATATCTCTAAAAATACACAACGGAAAATTATGGAAAATTTATATTCATAATTGTTAAATTGTTCTCTTCAAAAGGGTATTTTTAGATTTTACTTTTAAGTAAAAATTAAGATAGATACAAGGTGTAGAAAAACATGTGTTTAAAATCTGCAACGTTTTCAGCTTGGTCAACTTCCAAAAATTCTAGAAATTATAATATTCATCCGTTAGATTCAAAATTATAGTCATAATAAAATAGAGTCTCTGCAGATTGTTGCTGTATATTTCATTTCTTAAAAACATAAGTTTAATAATAGATACATTATTATGGAAAACAATAACTCATTATCATTCCTTTCATGTTTAAGGAACATACCGTTAAATAATTGTCAAATTGACATATCAAATCTTGATAAAAAAAATTGAAAAATAGTCATTGGAAAGATAACAAAATTATTCACAAGTTTTGTTTTTACTGTAAAGTGAAATTCTAAATAAAAAAAATACTTTTGTATGCTGGAAGTTGAAGAACTTGTGAAAATACAGTTTTTTTTGTCATAAAACAAACAAAAGTGTTACCCATCTTCATGATTTTACCCTGTTTTTATATTATTAATATGAATATTTACATGTACAAAACAAGCTCCTGGCCTTTAACACCTAGGCTCTCCAGCCTACTAACACATAAGCCTTTTATCTTATAATTGTTCGGCTTACTAGCCTATACAACATGTTTGCAATTCATAATATAATTGGGGCTCGTCGTAGGGATATTTCATTTTGGGCGCTAAAGGATGCCCTTGTGGATTGACAGATCATCTGTGCAAAGACGACTACCCTTTTTGGAACATCATAGGCATTGGCTCCCACTATTTTGTCAACCTGCACATCGTCTTTTATTAATAAGAAGGTGGGCATCCCCTTCACATCTATTTTATCACATATATTATTTTCCATGGGGCTTTGTTTCATCTTCCTGACTAATTTAGATCGAGGAAATATTTGTGCTTTCCGAAGGTGTAATGATGGGCAGAAGTGATTGATTCAAATCCATGAAGAAGGAAAATGAAATATATTTTCCAAAAAAGGTATGATAGATCTGTGATGGAGTTGTTTAGTTGGGTTCACATGATCAATTGCAGATATAGTAAGAAGATTCCTATTATCTGAAGCATATAACAAGTTATTTAGAAATTTACCATGCCTTCGTTGTCTTTCACATCAGTTCTCGTTAGCACGAGAGTGTCGTTGCATTTTGCAGGTTTTAGCAATACCCTACCCTGCAACTTTAGCCATTCACCGTAATTATCTCTAAGCCCTGAAAGACAAGAGAGTCAATATTTTTCATATATGTAAATATCTTCAATAACTTTGTCCTCTTATTTTTCATAGTTTTTTAATCATCTTTCTCGTTAAGGTTTATCCCGTTTTATTCATTTCAAAAGAATAGGTCCCAAGGCTTTTTACATTTATCTATCAATGCTAGATTCTGGAAGGTCTGTAGTAAAATGCACTACAACCTGCAATGCCCCAAAATCTTTATATAAAAAATAAATGAAACATTTAACATAACGAACAAACCGACGTCTTCGCCAGGGTATCCATAACATAAATATAGAAAAGAGATATACAAAACTCTCGAAGTCGTGATTTGTTGTTGGGCATCCATGAGTGATAAAGTGCTCGCTGGATGATTTTATTTGAAGTTGATATGGATAATTTGTAGCAGAACTCCGGGCTCTCGACAGAGAAGAGAAAAGTATGTGATGAATGGAATGAGGTTTATGAATCCAAATCTTTACAGGCTGAGTATCAATACTTAGACTCCAGGAACTTGTTTTTTAGTAAAATATTTATTGAAAAATTAATCATAACTATATATGTTTTTAGTAAATTGTATATGTTTTTAATAAATTGAAAATAAGTATAATTTAATTTAATGTTAATTTTGTTTTGTTTTAATTAAAGAAAATACAGTTACACCTGGCCACAATTTGTTTGCAATGAGATTGATTTTGAATGAGCGCGAACAAGATAATAGATTATAAAGTAATAAATAAAATGACCATCACCTAGAATTACACCACCCATAATTTAGATATGTGGAGGGTGGCATGTATTTCATCGATAGCCACAATCTGTTCTTATGTTCTGCTAAATGATGTTGCAACGAAAAAATTAGGTGGCGTTGAAATTTAAAATTTTATAAAATACTATTTTATCTTTATATAAATTAATTATGGCATTTACATGAGAATTTTTATAGTTGATCACTTTTAAGATAAAAAATATTCTATCAAAATTAATACAATGAATATATAAAAGCTAAGTATTAATATAAATATCTAATTGCTTCTCTTCCCCTTCCTTGTTTAGATATGATGTTGGATATCCCAAATATGTTGTTGGATATACCGGAGGACTTCGAACAATGATTATTTGCGACCACCATTTCACACTTATATGTCGCTTCCTCTTCTTTTGCAGGAAATAGGAAAAAAAACAACAACTTCTTAAAGCATGCAAGAAGTGCAACATCAAACATTCAATGCAGGTTACTATTGGAAATTAATACACAGACCAAGTTTGTGTACTTTGCAATGTTTATTGAATTAATAATGATATGATTATTTATATTTATGCAGTAAGACCGCTAAAATGGGTTGAACAGATGAATAGTTGAACACAAGTGTCATAATTAGCTTGGATATGTGTTCGTAGTAATAACTCATATAACATATATGAGTACATGCACCTCCACACATACTCCAATTGTCCAGGGACGTGGCTGGAGATAAAGAAATTTGTGGTTGTGCTTCAGGATCCGGACGAGGTCCTACAGATAGATCTTGGCCATTTCAAAGTACTCTACATGAAAGGTTGTTGGGCTATGCTCGACCTAAGACAATGTGCAAACGATTGTAAATATTTGGAAGACGTAAAGTAGGGAAGGATACAATGTGTTTGACTATGGTTTTCTCTATTAGGTGAAACGAGAGAGAATAGTTGATTTCTTTATTGCATTACATGATATGGCACACAAATAAAAAAAATGTTGCATGGCGTGCAGGTTCTTGTGGAGTGTTATAGATTTTATTTAAGCTCTAGTTGGCATGCAAAGAAAGAAGTGTACTTAATAAGTAGTCAGACGCCCGTCATTCACCATGGACAGAGTGTTATAGGTTAAACCCTTTGCTTCTTTGCACACCATTGATACTTGAATATGGGCATGAACTCCAAGGGGTCGAGTAAGATTTCAATGAAAACATAACAAGAGTACTAGCACAATGTTTGGTAACTGGACTCCAATGCTAGATGTTTTTTAACTAGATTTGAATGCTAGACCAGTGATGCAACCTGAAACTGTAGGGTTTTCAGGAGGCATGGACAAAAATGAACTCATGCAGAAGATCTTTAAACTGGGGAAGTAGCTTGAACACCTCCTTCGGTCTAAGGATGATCTTGTTCAAGAATGGGAAGTAAATTTTCACTTTGAAAAGAAAAAATTTGCTAGGGCATGTCCATGTTTGTTTTTCCTCCAATTCTTCCAGTGTTTGTTGATGCACAGTTTTAATTTTTATATAAATTTATCATTAAGAAGTTTTTCTTCTTTTCCGAGGGATTTTGATGTATTTTTCCTCATGCCGATGGTTATGCTTTTACTGGTTTTTGTTTACTCTCATTGGAATTTCTGCCAAGTAGTTGCATTTTTTTTGCACAAAGCCAATGCATTTTTATTGCACAAAGAAAATGTAGATCTTTTGCAGAAAGAAAATTCAAATTAGATTTCAAACTTATGATGAAATTTACATTTAAACTACATGTCTTCAACAGGTAAATAACTTCATGCCTATGTATATCTTTTGCAGAAAATAAATTCAAATTAGATTTCAAACGTATGCAAAAATTTACATTTAAACTACATCTCTTCAACATGTAAATAACTTCATGCTTATGACTATAGTATCTACGAATTTGACAATGTATATAATACTTTGGAATTTTTCATTCAAAGTTAAATACAACTTACAACTTTCCTTTGTTTCAGGATCCAATTTGTTACCTACTGTATCTTCCTTCACCCACAGGATTTCAACAAGTTGTGTGCTTTGCAGAAATCTGGGTGAAATTTCTATATTGCATCTTCATTGTAATATAATTGTAGGGGGTGAGGAGGTGGCAAGCTCATGAGACGGTGAATAGAGCACAATAGAGCATACACTGCAATGGGTTACTGTGGCTTCAAGGACACAACTAGTAAGGAAAACCAGACAAAATAAATTCAAGGATGGGACTAGTAAGGAAACTAGACCGGATGTTTTTATGTGAGAAGACCTCTTGTAGAAAAATAGAAGGGCACTAGCCACGATAGGCACATAACACTGCACTTTTCCTTTCTGGAAACACTATGGAGCTTCAATCTTCCACGTAATTGTTTTGTAATACCTATATTATAAGCATATGAATAACTTTGGGGGAAAATCCTAAACATTTAGTGTTAATAACTAATGCTAGACATCAGTCTAGCATTAATCATTTCAATCCAAAACTCTTAAGTCTGTCTTGTGATTTATCCTAAGTTTGCCTCGATATGAGGCCAAATAAGACCTCAAAGTGAAAAGTTAGGATAAAAAAGAAAATATGAGATGGAAAATTGCACGAATCGATTAAAACTTTGGTTAAAAGCACGTGTTTTCATTGATTTTGGTGCAAGGATTAATATAACAACACAAACCTATTACTAAAAGGATGCAACTAGTAAGGAAAACCAGACGAAATAGCTAAGGACGAGACTAGTAAGGAAACCAAACTGATTTTTTTTTATGTGAGAAGACCTCTCACAGAAAAATAAAAGGGCACCAGCCACGATAGGCACATAACACTGCACTTGTCCTTTCCGGAAACACTATGGAGCTTTGATCTTCCACGCAATTTTTTTGTAAAACCTAGATTATAAGCATATGAATGACTTTGGGGGAAAATCCTAAACATTTAATGTTAATAAATAATGCTAGACATCAGTCTAGTATTAATCATTTCAATCCAAAACTCTTAATTCTGCCTTGTGATTTATCCTAAGTTTGCCTCGATATGAGGCCAAATAAGATCTTAAAGTGAAAAGTTAGGATAAAAAAGAAAATATGAGATGGAAAATTGCATGAATCGATTAAAACTTTGGTTAAAAGCACTTTTTTTCATTGATTTTGGTGCAAGGATTAATATAACAACACAAACCTATTACTAAAAAGGACGCAACTAGTAAGGAAAACCAGACGAAATAGCTTCAAGGACGGGACTAGTAAAGAAACCAGACCAATTGTTTTTATGTGAGAAGACCTCTCACAGAAAAATAGAAGGGCACCAACCAGGATAGGCACATAAAACTGCACTTTTCCTTTCCAGAAACACTATGGAGCTTCGATCTTCCATGTAATTGTTTTGTAATACCTAGATTATAAGCATATGAATGAATTTGGGGGAAAATCCTAAACATTTAATGTTAATAACTAATACTAGACATAAGTCTAGCATTAATCATTTCAATCCAAAACTCTTAAGTATGCCTTGTAATTTATCCTAAATTTACTGCGATATGAAACCAACTAAAACCTCAAAGTGAAAAGTTAGGATAAAAAAATATATATAAAATGAAAAATTGCATGAATCGATTAAAATTTTGGTTAGAAGTATGTCTTTTCATTGATTTTAGTGCAAGGATTAATATAACAACACAAACCGATTACTAATAATCCCTAGCCCAAAGGGCAGGGACTAATAAGAGATGAAATCAATAATACGTAAAAACTATAACTAGAATATGACATCTTAAATTTTAAAAACTTTAGTTAAAATGCAAGTATCACGCCTTTTCAACACAAAGTAATACCTAGTCAATGGAAAACTCATTCCATTACGCACCGCCCTCGACAAATATAACAAGTGTTACATGGCAACGTAGTCCCTGCTAGGTTGGTATGGGAGTAAATGTGACCTAGTACAGGTAGGTGGCTAGAAAGTTGAAATACATGTGGTTTGCATGCAGAACATAGTATTCCTGAACTAGTTCTTCTTGAAAAAATATAAAACATTATCAATGTTTGAATGGTTGTTGGACACAAAAAATTTGGCATTACCGAATTGGTTATTTTTAAAACTAGGACATAGAAAGTCATTAGAATTAAATAAATTATACATACGAAATATGTATTTGTATAACGTAGATATTTAGTAAATAAATTATACATACGAACAATGTATTTGTATAAAGTAGATATTTAGTAAATAAATTATACATATGAAATATGCATTTGTATAAAGTAGATTTTAATTTTTATAGATACGAAATTTGTAGCCCTCATTGCATACGTAGGCAATTTTTGTATCGCGGGTTCTCGGGCTGGGGTGCTGAAAATTGGGTGTCTGATGTTCCGTGGTCTACAAATAGCACCGACTGTTCCACGATATACAAAATGAGAGGCGTAGTTGCGGACTATAGAAATTTACCAGAAATTAATAATGTATGTTATATAATAGAATAGTAATAACATATGTTGCACCAAATTACTTTGCTTTAAAACTAAGGTTGTTTTTTTGGAAAAAAAAGATATTGCATTGCCGAATTAGTTTTCTTTGCACATGTTTTATAGAGCATAGACAGACTACTCATTCCATAATTAGCAAGTCTTTGGATCACGGGTTGTCGGACTGACGGTTTCAAAAATGGGCATCTTTCGTTCCGTGTCCTACAAAAACCATCGACAGTTACGCGATATACAAATTGAGAAGCGGGCTTGCAAACTATAGAAACTTATTATAAAATAAATAATGGTTGTTACATATATCAGGAAATTACATCAACATTTAAACCATCAATGTCGTTGAAGACCCAAAAATTAGCATACAATAGGAGACAAAAAATGTAGCATATCCGAATTAGTTTTCTTTGGAACAAACAAGAAGGTTCTTGGAAACCCAAAGTTTAGTATACAGTAAGGACATTTTTGAATCAGTTTTCTTTGAAATTTAACAAAAAATAATAATGTCTATTACATGTTTGTGGAAATTTAAATGCGTTTGTCCTATAGACTGGGATTGGGGCTCCCATAGACCATAAAAATAAATAAGTACAAGAATTAGGAATGTCGAAAGAAGTGTGCGATGGTAGAGAGGAAGACCTGAAAAGAAGAAATTGGAACTTATGAGTCTTTGGTTACAGTTTTCTATTTAAAGAGGACATAAGTGGATTGATAAAGAAAAGAAGATGACAACATAGACTTAAACTGGAATGATAAACAAAACAAGATGGAAGTATAGACTTACTATGAAGCCGATGCATTTTTGTTGTTGTCATCGATGGGCAGTGGACTCTTGTTGATCGGTTGTTGCCCTTCTTGGACGAGGGTTTCCATTCTGAGTTGGAACCATTATTCGATGTAGATTTTCATGGGGTCTATGTTGATTTCATCCCAGATCTCTTTGTCATAAATGTAGTTTTCTAATTTTCTTAGATCCATTGAAATACTATGCAGACTCTGTTCAATTTCTTCATTGTGTGAGGCATAGTCCAGTACCTAGCGCTCGTGCTCATCTAGACGATGTTCAAGTATGTCATAAAACTTTTTGAAAGACAACCCCTTTAAAATATCAACTTGTTCCTAGAACGCTTCTTTGGTGACTGACAAGGATTTGAGAATTAAGTTTGGATCTTGAACCACGTTGGTAGTTTCCGTTAAGTCCATCTGCAGCAGGGTTGTGATTAAATTTTCATTTTCTGATATGACTTGTTTACATGATTTGACAATGAGGTGTAGGTTCTCAATTTGTTTTTTCCAGCATGCTTTTACTTTTCTGGTGCGCTTTGTGGAGGGGATTTTTTCCTGTCTTGTTTTTAGTTCCGATGTGTTCAGGGCATAGTTGGCAACAGGGTCCAACACCTGATGACAAAAAAGCTGTTCATTTTTTAAATTTTCTTCCAAATGTTCAAGCAAATCATTGGCCTTCTTTCCGAAGGAAACTAAATTTTGTGATGTTTCCTAGGCTTCAGTAACTAGATGCATTCTTTTGTTGATGTTGTTCTCCACAAGGGATCTGGAGCATGCAAGGAGGGTAGAGGATACTTTCATCTTCACTGCAGTAGTAGAAGGCATGATTTTTGCCAAAGGACTGGAAAATTCTAGTGTTGCAATGAAAGCCTGTTCAAATTCATTGAGACGGTGTTTTAGATTGGCATAATCCGTCTCCATTACTCCAATGGAATCGCGAAGAATGTCACCGGTTACCTGGTGAAACGAGCAAATTTTGGATGGGGTCATTTGGCTAAAGTCAATCTCTATTCGAGATTTGGTTTTCTTATTTGTTACATCTCTCTTTTCAATGACCATACTTTTAGATTGGCTGTCAAAAATATCGCTCTGGATTACAAAGGATTCATCTATGTCAAAACATTCGGTGTTAGATATGTCCACCGTGGATGACCTAATTTTTTGCATCTTCTCAGCTTCAATTTCAATTTGCAGTTTTCCACTGTCAATTTTGGGTTCCTTCGCGTGCCCTACATTGTTTTTTCTCTTCTTCGTCAGTGGAACTTTGTGAGAAATATCAATATTGGTGCGAGGAGGGTTCTTATATCCTCCTCTGTTCGAAGATTTCTTGATTTCTTTCTTACTAGGATGGACCATCGAAGCAATGCTCTGTGGTGTCGTGCTCTTGGGAGTGTTGGTGGGGGGCTAGGTACTCTTCTCACCGGATACTTTACCATGTTGTCTATACAATTCAGTTGCGCTTTGCAATGTCTCTGTGTTGCAATGGGCAGAAGCAAGATTATTGTCGACACTGTCCCTGTCTTGGGTCAGGTATCTATGGATAAAAGAGGTGTTAAAGCCAACACCTAGTAAATGTTCTCCAAAAATGCCATTGGGGTCGAACCCTTTTAACCTTTTAGCGTACGTTAGGTTCAATTTCTTGAAATGGGCGGAAAAATCGTTAATCTTGTTGATGTTTCTACACACGAAGTCTCCGACTTTCCAGGGCAGAGGAATGAACTATTTTTTTTTCTTGTCATGGAAAAAATGCAACCAGTGGTTGTATTGCCTTGCTATTTTTGCAACAAACATATTGTCCATGATGTGGCATGGAAGGAAGGCATGATTTTCCTTAGAGCCAAAGACCATGAGGAGACTGTGATTTTCCTTTTGCTCAAGTGTGCCCTTCTTGTTCAAAAACTTACTTGCGTGGCCAGACATCTGCGGAGAATCCTTGCCTAATAGTAAATCTTTGAAAACTGAGACAAAGACATTAAAAACTTCATAAAAAAAATGGGAGGCCTTGTGTCTCCACAGGGCGTCGTGCTAGAATGTTACTGGGTCGAATCCACATTTTTTTTTTATTGTAAAGAGAAAGTTTTGGAAACAGGAAGAAATACACAATTGCGAAAATCAAGTAGGATGACATATAAAATTTATTTGATTCTTTGAATCGTGACAAATGGGAACAAAGTTCAATGGAGATTAGCTTTCCCCAATCGAAAATGTATTGTTCCTTGACTATGAAATACAAAATACAAATAATTATATGGGAAATGCTTGTTGTGGATGCCTGTCCCGTTATTCTTGTAAACAACCAAGCAATTTTCCCGAATGGATTTCTAAAGGAACTTACCTGGAGCCTTGTGATATCTTCAGGAACTATTGTCAGGTCTTTGAGGAAGTTGGCTAAGATGTCCAACCCATTATGATGTTTTTCTAGAAACTTCTTGTAGTCTTGTCCTCTGAATGTTAATGTTGGTTTTGGCAATTTCAAAATCTCGCAGAAGAGCCGAGGTGACAAAGAAACATGAGAGTGGTCGCGCGGTGGAATAATTCTTTGGCCTGGAATATATTTTTCGGTGCACCAAGAGACCACCTCCTTACAGTCAAAAACCTCAGGGACACAGCCTGCACGAGCGATTATGGAGGTTAAAATCACTTCATTTTGGGCAGAATGAGATGAATAGTAAAAGTATGCCTTGGACCACTAGAACCTTTGGTCCTCTTCTACGAACATATTTACTGTATCTCCACAAAAATGTTGTCGACCCACTACCATAGGTCTACAAAGACATTTATTTGTTCCAGACGATGAAAGAAATGAAAGGTTCGAAGGGCTAATATAACCCTGTGCAAATTTTGGTCGAAAGCCTGTGAATGGGAGATGTCCTCGAGACTTTCGTTGATTAATGGCAATCTTGACGGTTGTTGCATGATGCGTTGTTAACATTAAACACTACTAATTGAATATATAAAAATGAGAACATGGTGGATATTGCAATGAGTGATTAAGCATTGCATATTTCTTGAGCGGCCCAACACGATGACGCGTGTTGGAGATGAACAATCAGAAGGGACAAAATAAGTTTATGCACATCTTGGTTTAATGCATAATAATGGGATATCTCCTCGATTTTTTCACCCATTAATGACAATGTTGATGGTTCCTACATGGTGACTTGTCAGCATCAAAGGTTTCTAATTGCATAGCAAGAAAGTACGGAGGTCATGGGTAGGGGAAAAAAACCGCTACAAAATAGGGTTGCAAGGTACAACTATTGAAGGTGAGGGTGCTAGAGTCAAATTGTATGTCTCGAATTTTTTTTATTGCAATACGCATAACCCACCAACCGTGGTGATAAAATTGGCTAAGTATGGAGAGCAATAGCGGTCGATCAGAGGAGTCATGTGATTATATAGATGGAGATAAAATATCTCAACCCGCCAATGCTGGAACCCGTGTTTATAGAAAGGTGACTATGTATATAACCACAAAGCGATAATACAAGGGAAGAAGAAAAGGGAAAAAGGACCAAGGAGTCTGTGGTAGAAATGTAAATCATGGAAATTTTGAGTGCAATATGCATATCAGGGAAGAAGAAGCAGCAGACTTCGAATGCGCTAACCTGAAACACTGACTAAGAATTTGAGATTTTGTGAATCCATGAACAGGAGGATCCAAAATAGGGTCAGAGGTCCGAATGGTCAAATTGTATTATTTCGAAAATTTGAATGCACAATCTGTAACATGGAGGAGGGGACGATGTCGGAACCCGGTAGTCAATTTCTATGTTGCGAATGGCTAGATGCGAACTATTTTGTATTGCTGCTTGCAACTGTCACTTGTAAGAGTCATTAGTAAGAGCATAGCAAATTTATATTAGGAAGCACATTTGTCAACCATGGTACAATGAAGCTTGTGAGTTTGAGAAGCACACAATAGAATTGTAGATTTCCAACCCAACAACCATGGACATAAAATTGCCTAAGGTGTGATTATATACATGGAGATACTGAGAGCCATAATACAGGGGAAGAAGAAAAGGGAAAAAGGAGAAAGGAGTCAGCGATGGAATTGTAGATCAGGGAAATTTTGAATACAAGATGTGAACCCGGTAGTCAATTTGTATAATATGAATGCATAATTTGTAACACGGAAGAGCGGATGATGTCAGAAGAGTGGACGATGTCGGACCCGCACCTGTGTCGAGTTGTCAGTACTAAGAGGTAATTTAGTATTGAAAATAATATTTTAGATTCTGTTAAATACTTCATAGGGATTAGTATCCGTAAACAATGGCAATCTCCACCCCACCAGCCTTTCATTCTGTGTGTGAATTTGTATATCACGGAACTTGAAGGACTATTTGGAGGACACAGAACAATAGAAGTGCAATGTCGAGTCAGGCAGTCTGCAGCTCCACTTCTCAATTTGTATATCGCGGAATTTTGGGTGCTATTTGTAACACATGCAACAATGTAGGGCCAATTTTGAGCCTGCCCGCCCGAGAACCCGTGATCAGAAATGTTGATAGGTATGAAAAGGAAAAACTATCGGTTCAATTCTCCAAGTGAGGATATAGATGGAACTGAAATTGGTCCCAACATGAAAACCATGGACATAAAATTGGCCAAGTATCAAAAGAAACAATGGTCGGTCGGATTTGTCGTCTGATTGTATAGATGGAAATAAAGATATGTCAACCTGCCAACGCTGGAGCCACATATTTCGTGAACTCACCAAAAGGAGGATCCAAAATAGGCTGAGAAGGTATCCGTAGAGAAGTTGAGGCCCAAACCTTCTAATTGTATTGATCTGAACATTTGAATGCATAATCTGTAAGACGAAAGAGCGGACGATGTTCAGTTGTCAATTTGTATATTGCAGAGACTGCAAATCCAACTGTTTCGTACCTCTGTGTCCAATTGTCACTAATAAGTGCTAATTTAGTATTTTAAATAAATTTTTAGACATTGTTAGATACTTCACGGGGATTGGCATCCATAAACAATGGAAATCTGCACTCTGCCATTTCTGCATTCAATGTGTCAATTTCTATATCGTGGAACTAGGAGTGCTGTTTGGAGGACACAAAACAATAGAAGTGCAATGTTGACTCAACCAGTTCGTAGATTCTCTTGTCAATTTGTATATCGCAGAATTATGGGTGCTATTTGTAGGCTACAAAACAATGGAGCCCCATTTTTGAGCTCGCCTGCATGCCCGAGAACCCACGATCGAAAATGTCGCTAGGTATGGAATGTAGAATTTGTGCATGCTTTATAGAATATCATGTCGATATTTTATAGTCCCATAATACATGGGAAGAAAATAAGGGAAAAAGGATGGAGGTGCTGGCAGTGGAATTGTAGATAATATATGGGAACAAGAGAAGGGAAAAAGAACTAAGTATTTCATAGAAGAACATCAGGGTTCAAAAGAGCTGGTCCCGCAGCGGTGGGCATAAAATTGGCTAAGTATGGAAAGGAACAACGCTCGATCGAATTCATCGTGCGAGGATATAGATGAAGATGTTAAAGCATGAATTGTAGATGATGGAGGTATCTTTCGTACTACTTTCTCCACTTGTCACTAGTAAGAGAATTTTTGATGTATATCAGGAAGGATGTGAAGTTGCTAGGGATGGAAAGAAGCAACAGATACTTTGAATGAAGTCAATGTGTATGGGGAACCCACGGTGAAATTATAGATCACAGATATTTTCAGTACAAGATGTATATTGCGGAACGATAAGCAGCTGGGTTCGCAAGTGCCGGCCCCGCGATGGTGGGCATAACATTGTCCAAGTATGGAAAGGAACAAGTCACTGATGTTGTTTCGCTGCAACATGTATATGACGAAACAAGGGACATAGGTTCTAGGTACCGCGGACCCAAGGCGTGGTGCCCAGATAACTGGGCAAGTATTGGCCAAGACAAAGTTATGATATCTATTTCAATATTTTTTATACTAGCATCTATCAATGAACAAAGTTTTCATATTTATCTGAATAGTATTGATAGTAATATATATTAATGGATTGGTTTTTTCCTATGCAAGTGATCTTCCAATCTGCAAGATGCTTCTTGGCTTGCAAATTTCGCTGGAACCTAAAAAAATTTGACTGCAACATGTACATAGTGCAACAAGAAACATGAATTTGCATTGTGGTCTCAACGACATAAACTCTTTATCATCTATTCATATTGTATTCATTGCAATGAGATCAACAAACACCAGCTCTCCATAAACATCAATATCTAAATTAAATTAAATGCAATCAAAATTTGGTGTGACTTTTAAGTAATTAAAGCATAAATTACAGATTACAGAAGTTCTTAGGTTGGAAGATGTATATGATGGAACAATGGACATAGTTGTTGAATACCACAAACCCAAACATAATTTCCTAAGCTTTGCCGAAGAGGAAGCTTTTTTGTATTTATTCCAATATTACTGATATTAGTGTATATGCATGGATATTATCAAATAGAAGAAGCTGCAATATATCCAACAAACTTTATAGGAACATTGCATCAACAGTTTAGCCGCCTTGTCATTACTCATTATTAATTCTATTCACGGATCCCGAAGAATGGGAGCAACACAGGTCCTCCAATTTCTTTCTTTAAATACAAGGCCACTGCCACATAAGTATGGCCTATGAAAAATTATTCTTACATGTAAAATGTAAACAAAGAACAGGGCAGGTTTTATTTATATTGAAGTACTGGACAACAGAAACAAAACCTTATGTTTCATGTTTAATCACACATGGGAAGAAGGTAGAAAATACAATTAAAACAAATACCAGAAATTGGAAAATACTGTTAAAAAATAAACCAAAATTATTCTATATTCAAATAAGGTGGGTTACAAAATACAACCAAGGCTATTTTCGACAACGAATGTGATTTTTCTTTCCGTCGACCAATTTAAAATATGTACATTGATGAAGCTTCTTCACAGTTTTGTACTTAATCGGTGCTACCAAGTACATATATCCCACTTTTTTTAATATCTTCTCTCTTCCAGATATGGCCTGCTTACAATGCTTGTTTATTCAACATTCCATTCTTTGTCAAGTATTAATTTCCCTCTGCTGTCGAAAAGTTGGGGTTTAAGGTGCTTTTCTTGCAATGTTCCTGACCCTTGACATCTGAGACAACTTACAAATTCCATTCAGGTCGATTTCAAAGTGGAAGGAGTCGTTCTATGTCACAACAGCTAAAGCATCGGAAAATAATTCAAGTACGTAGTGACTAGTATTCTCCCTATATTCGATCATCTGTTTAGTTGAGAAGCCTGCCTGAGGATTTGTATGTTGAACTTCTTTGCTTTATTACAGTAAATTGGAAGGAACGTCCAACCCAGATGAAAAAAGAAACTCTGTTGAGGTACATAACTTCTTCGGGCAGTAGAGGTGTGGCAAATGCATCAAATGCTGCAGAATGCACCATAACAGGTGTGGCAAGTGTATCAAATGTTGCATATGGCATTAGAATATATCTTTCTTCATAGCTATGGAGATATGGCGGCCCACAGAAAGCTATGGAATGTTCATAGGTGACGCCAAATATGTAGAGTCTGCAACTACATCTAGAGGAAACCGAACAAAATTTCACAAAGAACATAGCTTTCTGTCAAGTCAGCTACCAGACCCACATGTAGGTCACCATACTATGAAATAGAAACTTTTGTAGTGATAATATGTCATTTTATCCACCCATACAGTTTCTGCTACCTGCCTTCGAGGTAGGCAAATACTTGTGCAATCTATACAACTCGATACACTTGCCAAATCTATGTTGTTGGAAGAAGCTATATACTTAAACGAAGAACTATTTTGCACCCAACCTTAAAATCCATTACAATTCCCAGCAATAAAACAAAGAAGTTCAACCAACAAATCTCCAACCAAAATTTTCAACGAACCAAAGCATTGAACACAGGGAGAATACCAACCAGAACATACTTGTTCTGTTTTTTTCATCCTCTTTGAGTTTCTCTTTGTATAACAGAGTTTTGTTTTTACTCAAAGCTCACGTCAACTAAAACTAGGCTCTATTCTTTCATCTTCTCGTCAATCGCATCTCTAAGTTGTCTTACATGTGCATGACCAGGAACATTAGAATGAAGGCACCCTAAAGCACAACTCTTTGATCATAGAGAGAAATGGCAATACGTATTTAAAAGCAAGGCTGGATGGTCTGTCATAGATTTTGTGTTGATTCATTTTAATGATAGATGTTCTTGATATTTTCACTTATTAATGCCAATCTTTTTTAATATGTACGCTCAATAGTGACTACCAGCGCGTATTAAAATTCCCATATCCGAGCAGATTCTAAAATCTGACATCTAAGATATGCACAATATTAAAGAGGGACATGACGTCAACGCCTCTTTGGGTGACACGTTCGTGAACTTTTCCGAAGCTCTTAATAAAACTAAAACCGCACAAGCAAAAAATAAAATAAAAAGTATTTCGCAAATTCAAAATGCAAGCAAAAATAAATTACCAGATGCCATAATATTCGCCTGTCTATTCATTTTAATGGGAGATGTCCTCTAGTTATTAAAGAACATCATTTCGAAATGCACAATATTAAAGAGGTACATGATATCAAGGTCTTTGTCGCCGACACGTTCATGAACTATGTTGAAGCTTTGAACAAAACTAAAACTACACAAGGAAAAAAATAAATAATAATTTCACAAATTTAAAATGCAGGCAAAAACAAATTACCAGATCCCATAATATTTGCCTATCTATTCATTTTAATTGGAGATGTCCTCGAGCTTTCCAGTTATTAAATCCCATCTTTTCGAACTTATCTGCTCGGTTCTAACTTTTCAAAGCATATTTAATGTGTATTGCGATGCGCAGAAGGTAGCGGGGATGGAACCCTATGTAACAGATGTTACTACTATTGTTCTATTTTTTGTTCACGAGTGTATGTAAAACGTACACAAAGAAAAGTAATTCGAGAATGATAGTTGTTTTGCAGTAGCCCTTGAAATTCAAATAGTGCAAAAGCCCAATTTTCATTTTGTATATCGCAGAACTGTCTATGGTATTTGTAGGACACAAAACAACAGGAACCGAACCTAGAGCTCGCCATCCTAAGAACCCACGATCCAAAAAATGCTCACTATTTTTTTTGTGTGTTTTTTTTCCACCAGGGTATGTAAAACGCATGTAAATTAAACTATTTCGACTATGTTAACTTTTTTGGACATGATGGCCTTCAAATTCAAATAGTCTGCAAGTCCGGTTGTCAATTTCTATATTGCCGAAGTCTCCGATTGTCAATTTTCAGCCGCCTACCCTGACAGAACGCGATGCAAAAACTAATTAAGTATGGGATGACGGCTCTGTGCAGGCTGTATATATCTACTCTATAAAACTACATATTTCCTATGTTTAATCTATGTTATCCAGGAAACCTATAATTTGATAAATTTCAATGTTTTCTATCCAAGAGCCCTACTGTTAAAGAAAACTAATTCGGAAATGCTAATGTATACACCATAGTTCGATACAACCTATCCACGAAGGCACGTCCATAATACTGGCTAAGTATGGAACCCAACTGCGGTCGGTTGGAATGATCGCAAAACTCTCGCTGCTGACCGATTGTCAATTTTTGTATTGTAGAACTCTCTGATTGTCAATTTTCAGCCGCCTACCCCGTCAAACCGCGATGTAAAAAATGGATAAGTATGGGATGAGGGCTCCATGGTCCAGGAAACCTATAATTTCATAAATTGCATTCTATTCTGCCCAAGATTCTTTTAAAGAAAACTAATTCGGGAAAGCTAATGTATACACCGAACACAACCTGTCATAGTCCGATAGAACCTATTCTTGAAGCCGCATCCATAAAAGTGGCCAACTATGCAACTGAATGGTGGTCGCTCGGAATGACCACATACACGAAAAACTAAAGTCAAACGAAGTTTACAACAGGAAAGTAAAATGGAGAGAACAACTATATCTCCCACACAAAAAAATCCATTGTCATAAATATAAAACCATAGTAACACAGAATCCAAGTAAAAAGCATCGGCAACCATGAAATATATTTTGAGGCCAACAAATTTTTCTTCAACGCATAACAGATGCAATTTACACTGCCCGCAATTCTTTAGTCTGTTATTTTATCTTAATAGTATTCTATGCAAACTACAATGCAAAACAAAATGCGACCAAAGATCCAACTGCAGATGATGCATCCCAACATTTGTAAACCCTGGCCATACAAGAATAATCACCAAACAAGAACCCAGCTAAGAAGCACTCAAAGGCCCAACTGCAGGCACAAGACCAGTACCCTGCAAAGTCAAATCAAGAAACAATAAACAACATACAATGAAGAAAGAAGCAAGAAGCAACCCCCGCACCCCCCAAGGAATGATGTTGTTCCATTTGCGATTGCAGAAACCCAAATGTCCAAACTGCAACAACACGAACATGCAATCAAGAACAATGACAACATGCAAATAAGAAATCAGTGGCATGCAAAAAGCAAGCATGGACCACTGAACCAGCAACGCCGCTGGAGCATAAAAATTTAAAAAACAGAAGAAAATGTCTTGTAACAATCGTGTTAAGTAACCATTCAACACTACCAAGCCTGTTAGGTAAACATTTAAGTCTATTAGAAATGCATTGTAAACATTTAAGAAAAAAATTCAATGTGGTAGGACTCTGACGTATCCCAAAAATAAAAATTATATTTTTTGTAAGAATAGTTCGAACACCACATAATGTTTTGGAAATCCAAACTTTGGATATTCCACCATATCTAACATTGCCATAAATTTACCTAGCATAAAATGCTAAACCAAACATTCGAATTAATTCTAGCATTAATCCACCATCGACGAATGCATAACAAAATATATGATTCAAAAAAGACCATATACGATCAAATACTTTGGATATGCCCAACATATATAACATTGGGAATAGTGAAGCTGGAAATAAGACCTCCAATCTCTTATCCAATCAGATTAGTACATATATGTTACTTTTTATTATATAAAAATATATGCTTTTATTTCCATAGCTCCAACAATAGGTATTGTGCAAATATTTCGGGTCAAAGGACAAAGTAATATGCAGTCAACGATTTATCGATTGCTATAGTCCCTCTACGCCTATGGAAGGGACTAATAAGTCTATGCACAATAATAAAATGATTGAATGGTGTATTTTTTTTTATATCGTGAACGACATGGAACAAGGACGAAGCTTGGATTCTATATAGGAAGGTTGTGTTTGTGTTCCTAATGTATAACCTTTCAAACACCACCAAATTAATGTTATAAATTTTCATTAGCTTAGCCACGGGCTTGGGATATGGCTGGTATAAAAGTGTTGACTATATTAGTTGAGAGTTCATTCAATAAATTTATGTCTTCCCTATTGTATGTTTTAAGAACAATAAGATAATAGTTAAATAAATTAAATTAAGAACATTTATTTTTCTTAAATGTTATTATTAATATATTTAAGTCATATTTGACCAACGATAATGTTTTCTTTGTAGTATAAATATCTTAGTGTGTCCTCTTTGTCATCGTCAATGTCATCAATATCTTCCCACACCTTGAAACTCCATCACCACATGTGCTTCAATTTCACCATCGTGTTACTATGGGGAGTAAATATCTAGTATAAAAGAAAATGTCGGGGTTGGTATTTTTTTTCATGGAAAATGTTTAATGTTGGGTTGCTTCAATTTCAACATACTGCTCCTATGGGGAGTAAATATCTAGTATAAAAGAAAATGTTGGGTTTGGTATTTTTTTTCCTGGAAAATGTTTAATGTTGGGTTTGGTATTTTTTTTTCATGCAAATGTTTAATGTTGGGTTTGGTATTTTTTTTCATGGAAAATGTTTTCAAGAGGCCAGTATGCTATAATCAGAAGGAAATATTCTTGGTAGAATCAAATGGTGTGTTTACTTGTGTTGTGTTTGGTATGTATATTTTCATAGAAAATGTTTTTGGAAAATATTCAAGTATTTCTTTGCATTTTGTGAATGGAATTCATGGTAAATGTCATTAGAGTGCAATTTGTACTCTTAATACAAAGTGATTCTATCAAACTTGAACCATGAATTTTTAGCGATCTTTGCCTTGGAATTAGTCAGTTCAAAATGATTAAGCTAACCAAAGATGTCAATTAATACATTATCATTCTCCCATTCAAATTTAGATGCCTTAAAAAATAGCTAAGGCACTAATACATAGTATCAAATAAAGAGTACTCGTCCCACCCCTCTTCTTAACCACATTTCTAGCCGGGATCAGAGATGAATTTTCCTATGAAAATAACACCAACCACAAATTGCAATTTTTCCAACTACAAATTACGATGTTCATGTCATAAAAAATATTATTCTGATTTTATGAATTTTGTAGGTTACTACTGGTAGGATTACCCAAATCTCGACCTTATGTTTGTCTTCCTCAAAGCCACTATAAGAATTTGGGTATATCATCACATGAATTTAGAGAGTTATATTTATCTCTCGACATCCCTCTAAACAAAAATGAAATGGATAATAGGTGATTCATAAGGATTGTTTTGTCCATGAATTAAGGGTATGATTTGTTAATGTAAGGCCCAAGTTAAGTTAGGAAAAATTGCTAGAATCTCGCTCGGGCTTTATAGGCTCTAAAGTCATTTAACACTGCTTAATTTAATATTCATGAAAATTGTGCCATTTAGTTATTCTCTTAAGGAGGAGGGGTATATTGATCAATTAACATACAATGAATCTTCATTAAATAACTTGGAAATAAGACTATTGAGTTCACTTTAGTTTTCATAAATTATTTAATATCAAAGACTTTATCAATATTTTTGAAACTGAGATATAATCTTAGTGTAATTTGTGTAGTCTAAGACAATATTTTTCATCTTTTACTTTATAAGAACTGCAAACTTTATAAATTATGTCTTCTCATGATGTTTTATGTCTTTTCCACCTTCCAAGTCTATTAAAAAGCTGATGACAGCTCGTGCTTATTTTGGAAAATTGTTTTTCTTCTTCATGCTAATCATGAAGGAGAGATAATTTTGATATTCGAACTTAGGATTAATGACCTCTTTGTAGTAAAACAACTTATTCTTATTATTGATTTCCTTGACACACCATAGTTTTTCCTTAAATTTAGTTACAAATTACAATAATACTATTAATGGTGTCGATAATATGAAGGGTATCATGTTTTAGTATCTCCCAATAACAGAGCTAGGAAGTAGCATCTCTAGTCCACCCTCTCTTTAGCTCCAAATGAATCATATTGATGTTTGAATTTGTGATAGGAAGCCTCCCTTTCTTCATTTTAGACAACTTATACTTGTACAATAAGTATCTTACCATAGAATTGCTATCCACGGATGGGATATCAACCTCTAAAAGAAGATAGGGTAGGGTGTATTGCCTTTAATTTTGAGATTGTTTATTATAAAATGATTTTGGATTTTATTGATATTCCTCCAAGTCTCTCTAGAAATACTACAACCTTAGACTTCACAACCCTACTAAATCATTGGGATAACAAGTGTGTCAAAGAGAAATTTATTTTTTTCTCAGAACCAAAACTTGACTTCTTTACAATTATTTTCAAGGCCAATTTTTTTTTTCTAAGTTCCATGAATCCTAATTTCAACACCATAATTCCAATTTAGCTTATCATGGAAATCAATTCCAAGATACTTATACGAAGAGACTTCTTCCAAAAAAACCTTAGGGTATGTGGCATGTTTATACTTATGATCATTATCTTTGTTCAAATTCTAGTCATTGTAAACAAACTTAGGGTATGTGACATGGCTAGAATTATGATCATCGTCTTTGTTTTATCAATATTTATAGTAATACTAGATTTAATGAAAAAATATTGAAGAATTTTAAGTTACTTTGTATGGTCAGAAGGATTCCTTGCTAAAAGAACAATGTCCTCTACATAAAGAAGCAAAATGAAAATTTAGGCCAAAAAGGTCAATTCCCACACACTTGCTTCCTCTAGAGAACCTTCTAACTTGTCTATGTAAATTCTAAAAATGGTAGGGGACAAAGGACATCACTGCTTGGTCCTATATTAAAATTAATTTGTTTTGACCCACTTTTGACCAATCCTCATTGCTTCTAAATTTTACAATAAGTCTATCATATAACCTTATCATTGCAACTCTGAATTGATGCAAATTTATTTGACTAAGTTTTATCATTTCTAAGAAGTATTTGCATTATACACATACTCACAAAACACCCATATGACTATGTTAAAGTTATCACATTTAATCTAAGGTTCTTGGGATAACAACCCAAACTAGCAATTAATAAATAACTAACTAGCATCAAAACAACTACTTAATACATAAGTTGAATTGATGTGGATACGTGGAAGTTAATTGTTTCCTTGAAATACTTCTGCATTTTTTTCCCAAATCCACTATTCTATTTTTATATTGTAATCTTCCATACTTTTTTTTGAGGCCACAAAACCCCCCCTTTACTTTTGCTTGTAAAAGCAAAAGGAAAGTCCCCCCCAATTAAAATTTCAATACTAATGTCTATCCTATACTATTTGAGCCTAATGTTAATTCTTGTCTACCTTTAGGGAGTTGGGTTGTTTGATCTTTATTGATGATTTTCTTGAATGAGTTTGTTGTTGATAATTTTTCTAGTTAACTAATTCAAATTATGCATCCTCTTTTTGGCATGCTATGCTTAATGTATTCATATTTATAATTTCACATGTTAGTCATACTCTTCTGTTTCGAAATCTAATTTTTCGAATCACAAAATCAATAATCCTTCTTTTGAGTTGACAATTAGCACATGCAATATCAAGACACTTATCTACAACCACCCAAGATTATTGTTGAATAGACCCAAAAATCATTTATAAATGCGCTTGAAGACATGGAATATAATATTCATGGCATATTGACAAGTATCCTTTTCATAACATGATTGATCTTAGTTTTTTATTTTGCAAGAGCAGGTTCGCAGGGACAATTTATTTATGTGACTGCTCCAGCATTGAAACGCAAGTTGGGAAATCCCTTGATCCTTATGAAAAACCTTGACCTTGATCCTTACCAAGATTCCCCTATCAAGAAGCAACTTACCTTGGATTATAGTTTCCCTAAGGTCTGAAACTCGTAAGGCTATCGGGTCCATATTTCTTGTAGGTCTGTCCTTGATCCTCTTCAGAGTGATCTCTACCAGATTCATTTTTTGGTCTTCCCTCTATCCAAAACCTAGGCCAAAAGCCCATTGAGCTTCTTGGTTGTACACCCTTGTCGTGTTTTCACCCAATGATTTCTCTCTATCTATCACAATTTGTATCATGCATAATGGTCTAGCATAAGGAACTATTCCTCGACCTGATCATATTCCCTATCTTTGCAATCTTAGTAGGTCCTCCCTTTGATATGTGCATCTTGACTAGATTGACCTGTGTCGTGCATCTAGTTCGTGTTGATGTCATTTTATGTTATGCTCCAACGCCTTAAAAATGATAAAAATTTCACTGAATTATAGTCCACTTCAAGGGGAAAACCTGCCTTTACAATATATCCACTTCATAATACAATATGAGATGTGATAAGAAGATCCTAAGACTAGGTCTCATTGATATATATATATATATATATATATATATATAAGAGACAAAGGGGTACAATTATGATGAAAGGGTGCAATGAAGGGTTTTAGTCGACCTACACCTATAACACTAGAAATGTAATAATTCAATATATTGGGATTAATAAGGGTAAACTTGTAATAAAATCCATTGAAATGATGCAGACCCACTATCCCTCTGAAGGGATGCACGACCTCCTAGTCACGATCTTCTGTTTCTGGAGCCGAAATGGCTCTTATGGTTCCAAACTAGAACCCCTTGAATGAACACACAAGTCCCTCACTAATGCTCGGTTGGATTTTCCAAGTGCCAAGCGTGATCTCCCACCGCACATGACCAAGAACCGTGACAACACTCTTATCCTTCCTGCCTTTCATGAATCGTGATTCGGGGTTTCTCGAGGGAGAGACCCTCGACTCTTCAATCAACAAATGCCGAAAAAGGGCTTAACGGTGGTTACACCCGTTTAAGCATCAGTCCACGTGGCCCTCTGCTGTGACCTCGCACTAAGTCAGAAAGGGCGCTTATCGTGGATCGAGACTTCACGAGTCAAGCGTCCCACTCCTTTGTCTTTCAAATCCCTGGTTGTCAAAATGATGAAATAGGGCTCTAGCTAGGAGCTATCCCTCTCCTGTATGCTTGTGACGTGACCTCCGGCTAGGCTCAGATCCCAACGCCTATTCCTTCAAGTTTTCACATTTCGCGAAATCAGGGTACAAGGGATATCTCTACTCCTTGGAATCCTTGGTTGCCGAAATGCCAAAATGTCTTGACGTTCGATCAACGACTCACAATAACCCCTAAGATCTACGACCCACATCTATCCTCGATATTTCTCTATTTCACGATTCTGGGTTTTGGGAGACAAGGGCCTCTGTCCTTCCAACTCGCGATACCCAAAATCACGATGTGGACCAACGGTCCAGATCTGCTTGTGATTGATGGTTGCTATCCCTCCTAATCTTTGGATGTCAAGAAGCCCTCACCACTAACCTCCTCGTAGCTCCACCTTATCCAATGACTTGCGAGGTTTCGACGTTTCTCCTCGAGGACTTTCCACCGTCCGTTCAGATCTCTGAGACTCACTCTTATTGATAACCTCCTTGCAGTTCCACCTTATCCAACAACTTGCGAGGTTTCAACGTTTCTCCTCGAGATATTTTACTCACTTCAGACTTAGAAGATTTTCTAAGTCTTCAAAGACTCGGTCTTTGCTTCTTCCTAGGAGATGGGTTTTTCTAGGTCTCGATAATGCTTCTTTGAAATGTTATTCCTCTTGAGCTTCGCCTTGTGTAGGCCTCGAATTCCCGTGCACTCCTTGCGTCTAAGGGATTTCAATAACTCGGATCCAAGGGGTTTCTCACAGAGAGATTCCTCCTGATCTCCTGGTGTTCTCTCCTCGCTCGACGCACACCTTGCAGAGCTTCAATGAATAGAAACAATTGAAACTAGAAAACTCATAGTCACCATTTCATTCACTTGTTTATGGGACACAAGAATAACAAAAAAGACAGGAAAATGTAAACACAACTGCACAACATTCATTTGGATCAATTTTCCCTCTTGTTATATTCACAAGTGCCCAATGGCTACAAAATACATTCAAATTACATTCACTCAAAAACTGAGATCTCTTGCTAACTTGCAGTTCTCCCTTACTGCTAATTTCTCTCTATGTTGCAGATCTCCTCTCTTTGGGCGTACAAACTTCTACTTAACTCAAAAATATTTCTAGGGTTTCCCCTGGCTACTTGCCTACTCTAAAATTCATCCTACGCTATCTTAGTTCAGTTGCATTCCAGATTTGTAGTGGAAACTTCTGCTCTGTTTACGATTTTCAAAACATGCCTCAAAGGGTAAAATTCGACATTGGTTCAAGCGTGCCTCCAAAGGTAAATTCCGGTGCTTAGTGAAGGTATATTTCAAAATCAGTTGTAACTGACCACGTTGAAGTTCTAGAAGAACTCTCACTTATTTAGTGGTCCCGTCTCTACGTGCTTGCCAACGATGCTCTTGCATCATATTCCCCTTGACAAAAATTCATGGACCCCTGTCCATGAGCGCCTCTAGTAACTTTCCCTACTTCTGGATAGAAGATTTGTTTTCCCAACTGGCATCTTCTATTGGGTGTCCCTTCCATTTGACCAAATATTCAAAATAAGTCTTCCTCCTGGTCTTCTTGCCAATCCTCTGATCAACAATTTTCTCCATCTATGAATTTTCTACCACAGGCATCTGTTTCTCCCACTGAACTTTTCCTTGAGATTTTGACCCTTCCATTTCATCTTTCTTATACAGATACAGGTCTGAAACATTGAATATGGGCGAAATGCCCACACCATATGGCAGCTCAATCTCATAGGCATTTTCATCAAACTTCCTCAAGATCTTACAGGGTCCTATCTTTTTAATCTTCAACTTGTTGTATGTTCCCCTAGGGACCTTTCCTTCCTGAGATGTGCTAAAACCTGATCTCCTACTTCAAATTGAAGTTCCCTGCGATGTTGATCAACTCTGTGCTTGTATTTCTAATTAGAACTCTCTAACTGTCCTTTGATCTGTCTGTGGAGTTGCTCCATCTCTGCAACAAAAGCTTCTGCTCCAGCGCTCCTGATCTCACCCTGTTCCAAGTCTCTCAACTCAGACACTCCCCTCGGTTCTCTCAACTCAGACACTCCCCTCGGTTGCATTCCATATAAGGTTTGGAATGGGCTCATTCCAGTGCTCTTGTTTGGTGAGTCATTGTATGCAATTTCTGCTTGTGGCAGAATTTGATCCCACTGGTTATGATGTTCAGTAACTAGACTCCTTAATAAATTCCCCAAACTTCTATTTACCACTTCAGTATTCCCATCTGTTTGAGGGTGGTAAGTTGAGCTGAAGGACAAATTCGTCCCCATATTCTTCCACAACGTCCTCCAAAAGTGACCAATAGATTTTGTGTCTCTGTCTGAGACAATGCTCCTGGGTAGGCCGTGAAGTCTCACAACTTCTTTGAAAAATAGATTTGCAACATGCGTTGCGTCACTAGTCTTATGGCATGGGATGAAATGTGCCATCTTTGAAAATCTATCCACCACCACAAATATGGAATCGAATCCTATTTGTGTTCTTGGAAATCCCAACACAAAATCCATGCTTATTGCATCCCAAGGCCTCTCTGGTATTGGAAATGGTTGATACAACCCAGTGTTTTGTCTTTTCCCCTTAGCATGTTGGAAGATTCTACATCTGTTCACAAAATTTATCACTTATGTTCTCATACTTGGCCAATAGTATGAGTTTCTCAACTGTGAAAACGTTTTATCATGGCCGAAATGTCTAACCAATCCTCCGCTGTGTTTTTCCTTTAGAAGATTATCCCTTATTGAGCATTTTGGTATGCACAACTGATGTCCTCTGAACAACAATCCTTCTTGAATCATGTATTATGTCCACTAACTTCTATCTCTCGACACAGGATTAGCACATGCCTCATATGCCTCCTTGAAATCTATATCATCATGATTCATGTTCTTAAGGCGTTCAAACCCCAAAGTCTTCACCTGGAATTCCTGCATGATCAAACATCTCCTGCTTAACGCATCAACAACCTTGTTAGCATTCCCAACAATATGTTTTATGACAAAAGTAAATTTTTTCATAAATTCAACCCATTTTGCATGCCTCTGATTCAGTTTTTCCTGTCTGGTTATGAATTGCAAAGCTTGGTTATCGCTATACAAGACAAACTCTCGCGGGACAAGATAATGCCTCCATTTCTTCAAAGCTTGAATTATGGCATAAAACTCCTTGTCACAGGTGGAGTATTTCTTCGTAGTCTCATTTAGATTCTCGCTAAAATAGGCAATAGGTCGATTGTCCTGACTCAAAACCGCTCCTATTGCAACTCCAGTTGTGTCACATCTTACCTGAAATGTCTTCCCAAAATTCGGCAAGACCAGAATTGGTCATTATGTTATCTTCTCCTTCAGTATATTGAAGCTCCTTTCAGCCTCCTCTGCCCATTTAAAATATTTGTGTTGCTTCTTCACTGTATCCATCATGGGTGCACAAATCCCACTAAAGTCTCTAATGAACTTTCTATAAAAAAATTCTAAATCATGAAAGCTCCTTACCTCGAACATGCTCCTTTGTGATAGCCACTCCCTGATCGCTTTCACCTTCTCTGGATCCATCTTCAGTTCATTTGAAGAGATCATGAAACCCAAATAAATGAGTTTTGTCTTCATAAAAGAGGACTTCTTCAAGTTGATCAGTAGCTTCTCCTGCTGTATCCTCCTCATTACTAGCATTAGGTGCCTCAAATGCTCCTCTTTAGTCTTGCTAAAGATCAGTATATTGTCTAGATATATAACCACGAACTTGCCAATGAAATCTTTCAAAATTTCATTCATCAACCTCATAAAAGTACTCGGGGCATTTGTTAATCCAAATGACATAACCAACCACTCATATAGACCTTCGTTTGTCTTAAAGGTTGTTTTCCATTCATCACCTTCTCTCATTCTAATATGGTGATACCCACTTTTCAGATCTATCTTAGAAAAGAAATTTGCTCCACTTAAGCATTCCATTAAATCATCCATTCTTGGTAAGGGAAATCTATACATGATGGTGATCTTGTTGATGGCTCTCGAGTCTGTGCACATTCTCCATCCTCCATCTTTATTTGGGCTCAACACAGTTGGTACTGTGCATGGACTCAAGCTCTCTCTCACCAAACCTTTGTCTAGCAACTCTTGGACTTGGTCCTTCACTTCTTCATTCTCTCGAGGTGTCAATCTGTACATTGCTTTGTTTGGCATACTTGCCCCTGGTATCAAGTCGATATGATGATTGATACTCCTGATGGGTGGTAATGAGTTTGGCAACTCATCCACCACTATATCAGAAAAATTATCCAGCATCTCCTGAACTTCTTTAGGAAAATCATCCATTGGTGTGCTCGTAAGGATGACTCTGGGCTTCCTCACCATAGCGAACTGCATCTCCTATTCTTCCTTGACTTCTTTCAGGAGTTCCTTCCCACTCATGAAAGTATGCTTGTGATGGATTCCTCCTCTACTCTCTTCTCCTCTATTGGCAGTAACATATGCGTCCTACCATTCTTTTCTAATGTATATGTGTTTTTCCTCCAATCATGAATGACGTTTCTATCAAAATTCCATGGTCTTCCCAATATAATATGGCATACATCCATGGGAATTACATCACATAGTATTTCATCTTTATATCCTCCTATTTTAATTTCAACCAAACATTGTTTAGTGATCATTACCTGATGTCCCTTTTGCATCCATGAGACTTTGTATGGTTTTGGATGTCCAGTTGTCTTCAACTCCAATTTCTCCACCATCTCTGATGATAATAGGTTGTCAATACTCCCACTATCAATGATCACCTTGCACACTTTATCCTTAGTCTTGCAAGTTGTCCTGAAGAGACTGTTTCTCTGCACTGGCTTTTCAATTTCTGCCTCTAGTTTTAAGAGAACTTTTCTCAACATCAGGGATGCTCCATCCTTTGCTCCTTCTGCCACAACATCTCTTCATTGTGCTTATGAAATGTGAGCTTCTCCTCCTTCCTTCTTCTTCTCGAGACATTCCCAAGACATGTTCCCTATCTTTCCATAGTTATAGCACCTTACTCCTCCTTTGCCTCTTCCTCTAGAAGAGTTTCTTCCACCACTCTGTCTCCCTCATGAACTTCCTCCTTGTTCTGAGTGATTGTGTGGTTTTTCAGCCTCGTCCTTAGACTGATGTGCTCTGTCAAGGTTAAATCCCTTGCTTTTGCTTGGGATCAAGCCTTTACCTCTTCCTCGTTGGTTCTGTTTTCTGGCCAGCTTCTCCTCTGCCTTCAACAAAAACTAATAAGAATCTTCCACAGTCCTCACTGACATCATGCTAAGTTCATCCTAGATTTCATATCTCAATCCATTTATATATTTGGCGACTCTTTCTTCGTCTCTCTCCCTTTGTCTAGTTCTGATGTTCAACTGGTAGAACTCCTCGGTGTACTCCTTGACTGTCATCCCTTTCTGTCTCAGGTTCTGTAGCTTCCTGAACAATTGATCTAGTAATCTTTAGGTATGAACTTAGCCTTCAGTTTGGCTACCATCCTATCCCAACTTTTTATCCTCTGTTTTCCTTTACTTCTCCTCTCAGCCCGCAGTTCGTCCCACCACAGTGTTGCATGCCCTTTTAGCCTAGTGACTACCTGCTTCACCTTCTTCTCCTCATCGACATCTTCATAGTCGAAGTGTTTTTCCATGGACCTTATCCAGTCCAACAGTTCTTCAACATCTATATTTCCCTTGTACATGGGGACCTCTATCTTATCTCTGCCTCCTAATATGGCAACTTCTCTCAACAAATGTTCTTCTGCAGCATCCTC
>JZKD02S0354220.1:174833-243369 GCA_000966675.3 Picea glauca
ATTGGTATCAGAGCTAAGTGGTGTGTCAGAGTATTGGCATTGCTCGACCTGTTTGTGGTTGGGGACGTTACAAATTGGTATCAGAGCCAAGGTTCAAGCATTGAGCTTGGATGGGATGGATAATTGGTCATTGGAATGAAGGTTTTGGGTGGAAATTGTGTCAAGAGGAACCAATTTCGAACCTCAGAACATTCCTCAGTGCCAAGTGGTTACGTTGGCCATGTTTTGAAACTCAAGAGGTGTAGCGGTAATATAAAACCACGATAGACATGGTATTGGGCCGCAGAGTAATGTTCATCGTAGGATCTATTCAGGAGAAGGAGGACAATTCACAACCGTCAGATCTGGAGAAAAGTGTTGGAGGGTTAACCTGCAAGTCCTTCAAAATTTGAGACTTCAGCGAGGTTATATGTTATAAAATGGAAGAGGCCAAAGGCCCAAAGCTCTAAATTCCGGAGTTAATTTGGACCGTCTGTCAAGAGGGACACGTGTAAGCAGATTGGCTTGTTCAGGATTTTGGTGTTTAGGATAATTAATGTGTGCGGAGGCGAGAACTCCTGAAGTCCAAAGATCTTAAGTGGTGAGTCATGATGATGTCACCTAGAGGTGACATGGATCTCTCCTAGAACTACCATGTGCCCCCAATTGGAATGTTGACAACTATACTATGTGGACCTAGAGGGTAAAGAAGTCTGAAAATTCAGAATTCGGGAGAATAGAAGGAAGTAGGCGTAAAAAATTCTGAAGCCTGAAATTTTGGAGTAACGTGGCATGATGATGTCATCAAGAATGACGTGGACCCATGGGATGTTTTCCATATGTCAGTGGGTTTCAGAACCTGCCAAAGATTGAAATGTCATTTGGAATGTGACATATGTCACCTGTCTAAGTGGGCCACGTGTCTGTTTCAAATGTTTCACCACGGGGACCTCCTCTTGAGTATGGGTGGTGGGGCCCTGATGGTCACAGTGGTGCATGGAACTAGTTGTGAAATCCAAAGACTTGACACTCCAGAAGAATGTTTCATAAGGGAATGAAAGGAAGAACTTTCAAAAGTTTCGTAATGCCGAGACGTAATGACGTCAACAAATGTGACATGGAAGTGTTCATAGATTAATGGTTCTGGGTGTTGGGTGTGTGTAGATGTGCAATCCTATGAATTCCTGAAGCTCTGAAGCTTCAAAGTCCCGGAGCTCATATGCCTGAAGTTCCATAATGGGTTTCATCCATTGGATGCTGAGTAGTCATGATCTGTTGATCCACCCTACTTCGTGAGTTCGTCAATATGGAACTCCAATATAATTGGTGGTGATATGTAACGCAGACCCCCAATCCTCAGAATCGAGGTTCGCACAGGATCCTCACTACAACCACGCCGAGGGTTAACCAAACCCTTCGTTTAAGCCACAAAGGACTTCAGATTTCAGGGTTTCGCGACCCCTGATGTTGAGCTCCTTGACTCTTCCATTTGCCGAAACCCGAAATGTCGATACGCCAAATCTCTGATCACATTTTGCTCCTGTATTAGTTTTTTCACCTTTTCGGTGTTCCAGACCTCGCGATTTAACAAATCCTGATGTAAATCCTCCAGTTCTCTAACCTTTGCATGCCCTGAACTCCGAAACAATATTTCCAATGGGATCAACGACTATAAGCCTCCCTTCGATCTGACGACCCACGTGATTTCAGACTTTTGGGTACCGGGAGTCCAAGACTCTCGACCCCAGGACACTGTCCTCTTGGGTTCTCAAACCCTGAGACACCGAATTGCCAAAATGCCCCTTCATGCTATTTCACATTTTGCAACTTCGGGGGTTCTCATGGGAAGAGCCCGAACTCTTGTCAACAGGAATGCCGAAATTCTGATTCCCGAAATGCCGACAATATCCTGACGCGATTTCAGATTTCAGGATTTTCTCTCCCCTACATCCCGAACACACGTCCTTAGGACCTTTGAAATCCCGAACTCTGAAGTTCCGGAATCCTGACCTCGTCTCTCTTCCTTTATACATGAAACTCTTTCCGCATTTTGGGGATTTGGTCAACCAAAGGTTTTGGCTCACACTCTGGATTTACAAACTCCGAATCCCCGAAATGACCTAACAGTTGTAAACATATCAAGATCAACGACCCATGTTTATTCTGGGTACCAAAGTGATGGGTTCGTTTTCCCTTATCCACCTTGTAGCTTCTGTAGATCCTACGTTCCTCGCTATTTTGGGGATTCTCCATAGATAATTCCGACCATCTGACTCTTTCCTCAAGAACCTCTGTGAAATGAACGAATGTTTGCTCACCATGACCTTCCTTCTTCAAAGAAACTTCACTTTTCTTCCCTTTGAATAATTCAAAGGAACTACCCCTTCTGAGCTTCTCTGATAAATTCAAGTCTCGAAAAAGGGCTTCTGCTCGCACTCCTTGCGGCAGGCCTTCAAATACAACTGCGTATTTGAATCTTTGGACTCTGTGCAACTCCTCTGCAACAACAGTCCTTCCACTCCCCTTTTAGTTGATAAGTCCTAAGACTTCTAACGCCTGCGCACTCCTTGCATGGATCCTATGCTCCACTTTTCACTTCTGTTGAGAACAACGGTATCCATCCTGAGCTTTCAGAGATGGACTCTGAACCTGCATCAATGCACTCCTTGCAGACGTTTCACTGCACTTCTTATAGGAAATTATCTCAGGAAGAGAAACAATTGAAACTCATTCTCTTTCTCTATCAAAATTTAAACATTCAACTTAAAAACATATATTCACAAACATCATAATAACAAATGCATGACAGAGAGAGTAAGAACTATAAGCAAACCATTTAGCATGTATACACAGAAATCATCATGACACCATGAACCTGAATCAAAGTTTCGTATATTAATCTAGAACTTCTGTACATGGGTTCTTCTTTACAACCCCTCTACTACAACTCTCCTCTGCTCTATGCTAATGCTCCAATGATCTAATTCTAAATGCCATAATGATACAAAGATGAGGGTGTCTATAGTCTATTTCCCTCCTATTCCTAAAACTGTCTAATCTGGAATTTAAATCTACCTACTTCATTAATTATGCATAAATGCCTTAACTTTTTACATATGAGAGCAATCGCTCATGATCTGTTTACAATATACAAGTATGCTTCCTTTTAAATATCACATTAATGCTTCAAAAACATTTCAAAAACATGTAAAATGTGTGTTGCATTTTCCAGTTGTCTTCTGCCTTCATGCTCGCTTGGATGGCTGCTTGTGATGCTCCTGCATCATACTCCCTTGCTTGAAAATTTTCATGAACTCCTGTTCATGAGCTCTTGCACAGTCTGTCCATGCTTCTGAATTTCTGTTTCATCTTCCCAGCTGGCATCTTGAACTGGATGTCCCTTCCATTTGACCAAGTATTCAAAATACTATTTCCTCTTGGTCTTCCTGCTGACCCTCTTATCAAGTATACTTTACATTTGTGGCTTTGCAGCGACATAATTTTTTTTAGTCCACTGAACCTCTGTCTGTTCATTGTCTGCCCCTGATTCTTCAGCCCTACAAGGGTACAAATATGAGATGTTTAATATCGGTGAAATTCCGATCCCATCAGGTAATTCAATCTCATATGCGTTTGCCCCAAATTTCTTCAAGACCTTGCATGGTCCAATCTTTTTCATTTTCAGTTTGTTATATGTTCCCCTTGGGAACCTCTCCTTCCTCAGATGTGTAAGAACTAGATCACCAAATTCAAACTGAAGTTCTCACCTATGTTGATCTTCTCTGCGTTTATACTCTTGACTCGAATTTTGTAACCGTTTCCTCACTTGGCTGTGAAGTTCTTTGATTGCTTCTACAAAATCCTCTGCACTAGCACTTCTAGTTTCATTCTGTTCTGAATCCTTCAATTTAGACACTCCCCTGGGTTGCATTCCATAAACAATCTGAAATGGACTCTGCTCTGTGCTTCTGTTGATTGAATCATTGTAAGCAAATTCTTCCTGTGGCAGAATGTGATCCCACTGACTGTGGTGTTCATTCACTAGGTTCCTTAGCAAATCTCCCAAGATTCTATTCACAACTTCTTTTTTCCCATCAGTTTGAGGATGATATTCTGAGCTAAATGACAAACTTGTCCCGAGATTCTTCCATAAAGTCCTCCAGAAATTTCCCACGAACTTGGTATCTCGATTCGAAACAATACTCTTTGGTAAGCCATGAAGTCTGACAACTTCCTTGAAAAATAGGTTCGTAATATGTGTTGCGTTGCTGGTTTTCTAACATGGTATAAAATGTGCCATCTTTGAAAATTTGTCTACCACCACAAGGATTGAATCAAATCCTCTTTGTGTTCTTGGCAACCCCAATATAAAATCAATGCTTACGACATCCCATGACCTCTCAGGTATCGGTAATGGCTGATACAACCCTGTATTCTGCCTTTTTCCTTTTGTGTGCTGACAAATTCTATATCCGTCCACAAATATTTTGACATCTTTCCTCATCCTTGGCCAAAAATATGAGCCATTCAGTTTTGAGAACTTCTTATCATGACCGAAGTGTCTGGCCAATCCTCCACTGTTTTTTTCTTTCAGCAGATTTTCCCTCATGGAGCATTTTGGAATACATAATTGATTACCTCTGAATAATAATCCATCCTGGATCATATATTCAGTCCATTGACTTTTGTCCCTGAGAATTAGATCCTCAGATGCCTCATATGCCTCTTTAAAATCTGGATCATCTCTGTACATTTCTTTGAGATTATCAAAACCCAAAGTTTTGACTCTGAATTCCTGCATCAACAAACATTTTTTGCTGAAAGCATCAACAACTTTGTTAGCAGTTCCAGAAATATGTTTAAATACAAAAGTAAAATTCTACATATATTCAACCCATTTTGCATTCTTTTGCTTCAAATTTTCCTATTGATTCACGAATTGTAAAGCATGATTATCACTGTACAAAACAAACTCTTTAGGGACCAAATAATGTCTCCATTTCTTCAGTGCTTGTATGACTGCATAGAATTCTTGGTCATATGTTGAATATTCAATCTTTGCTTCATTCATTTTTTCACTGAAGTATGTGATTGACCTGTCATCTTGGCTCAAGATCGCTCCAATTGCAAACCCACTTGCGTCACATTTGACCTGAAACGTCTTACTGAAATATGGCAACACCAAAATTGGTTGTTCAGTAATCTTCCTTTTCAACAGGTTGAAACTTTTCTCTGCTTCTTCTGTCCAGTGAAAATATTTGTGTCTTTTCTTCACCGTGTCCATCATCAGTGCTCTAATTCCACTGAAAATTCTTATAAACTTCCTGTAGAAACTAGCCAATCCATGGAAGCTTCGAACCTCAAATACACTTTTCGGTGATGGCCAATTCTTAATCGCCTCTACCTTATCCGGATCCATTTTCAGCTCATTTGCAGAGATAACAAAACCCAAATAAATGAGTTATGTCCTCATAAATGTCAATTTATTCATATTTATCAGCAATTTCTCTTGTTGTAATCTCCTCATCACTGTAGCTAAATGCTTTAAATGCTTTGCTTCTGTCTTGCTAAAAATTAATATATTGTCAAGATATACAATGATGAATTTTCCTATGAAATCCTTCAGGACTTCATTCATCAATCTCATGAAAGTATTGGGCGCATTTGTTAAGCCAAATGACATAACAAGCCATTCATACAACCCTTCATTTGTCTTGAGTGTTGTTTTCCATTCATCACCTTCTCTCATACGAATTTGATGATATCCTCTTTTCAAATCAATCTTTGAAAAAAAAATTGCTCCACTCAAGAAATCCATCAAATCATCCATCCTTGGAAAAGGAAATCTATATCTGATGGTAATCTTGTTGATTGCCCTCGAGTTTGTACATATCCTCCAACCTCCATCTTTCTTTGGGTTGAGCACTGTTGGAACAACGCATGGACTCAAGCTCTCTCTAACCAATCCCTTGTCCATTAAGTCCTAGACTTGTCTTTTGACCTCTTCATTCTCCTGCGGCATCAATCTGTACGCTGCTTTGTTTGGTAAACTAGCTCCAGGTATGAGATCGATGTGATGACTTATACTTCTGATTGGTGGCAACGAATGAGATAGTTCGTCCACTACTATATCAGTGAATTCTTCCAGTAACTCTTGGATTTCCTCTGGAAAATCATCCACTCTTGTATTGGTTAAAACAATTCTAGGCTTCCTGACCATGACTCCTTAAGAAGTTCCTTCCCACTTGTGAGGAGTACAGTGTTATTTACCTCAGGTTTTACTTCTTTATCCTTAATCGGAAACAACATGTGAGTTCTCCCATTCTTCTCCAGGGTGTATGTGTTCTTTCTCCCATCATGAATCACATTCCTGTCATATTGCCACGGTCTACCCAACAATAGATGACAAACATCCATGGGAATAACATCACATAGTATTTCATCCTTATATCCTCCTATTTTAAATTCAACTAAACATTGTTTAGTGACATTTACCTTATGTCCTTTTTGTAGCCATGAAACCCAACTACCTTCATTTACCTTTCCACGTTTTGCACTTATTACTCAACCCCTTTTTGGCCTTTCCTGCATTTGCTTGCTCTTTGCGTAGCAAGGGAGATTTATCTCTACGTCTTGCTAGATTTATGTGTATAAATATTAACCCAGCATGTAATACCTTGAGTTATTAGTTCTCCCCCCCTCTCTGCATAGATTAGCTGTAAACAATGCGTGGGAATTCAACCTCTGTGGTTTCCCAACAAATATTATATGCCCTCTTCCGATGGCGATCTCCCTGTGGCCTTCGCTCTGCCAGTAAATCCCTTCTGAGATTTCCAGAGTTTAAAAATGCACTTCCTCCTGTCAGCAATCAAAGACGTATCATCATCATGATTGTGGGTGTGGTGGAACTTCCTCCCTTGGCATTTTTGATTGCGTTTAGTTGCACCGTTATTACCTTGAGGGAATGTGTGGAGCCTACCCTTGGTGTTCCTGACCAAGCAGTGGCCACCGACTTGGATTGTTGCTCGTTAGTTTGTTTCGTTTGGGGAAGGACGCACATGAAATTTCTTCCCTTTAGTATCATTACCTTACTGTGCTTGCATTATTGTTGAACCGTAAACGAACTTCAAAAAAACAATTGATAAACCCCCCTTTTTCTTTTCTTGACATCAATTTGGCATGTTCTTTTCCATGTGTTAGGATGGACTCCTAAGTATGATTTTTATGTAGTTGATTTCTTTGCCTTAATTAGTTGAGACTTGAAATTTTGCTTAACATAATGCCTACTTATTTAGTTAGTTATATGAGTCTTGGGTTTTTATGAGTTTCCAACTCCTTCAGCTTTATTAATTCATGGATTAAGGGGTCTTTACAAAGGTTTCAGGCGAGATATGTTTCGAAATCTTAATAATGGTCCGTAGAAGCTTTTGGAATTTTCCTAAGGTCTTTTTACGCAGTATTATGTTTTTTTATATAAATAATATTACTAGTTCGAAACCATAATGAGCTTAATTTTCTCCATTGCATTAATTGAATTAATGTAATTGGATAATCCTTGACTTGTTAGCTTGTAAACCATATATTTTAATGCTTAGGTTTATAATTTTACCTTTTTGAACCTTAAGGTGAGACTAAAATTTAGAATTGCAACCACAAATTCAAGAAGAAAAATCATAATGTATACCAAGGATATGAATCCATTTCATGTTACCCCACGTGGAAAAGAATCTCACAATCGATTGACCAAACTTTGATTGATGTCTGCAATGCAATGGGGTGTATTGCATTGACAAAAATATATGTGCATTACCATTTAAGAAAAATATTTGACTAGTAAATGAATTTGGGGTGTATTGAAGGATTGCATAGGCTTTAGACTTCTTGCACGCAACATAAACTTGATGTAAAGAATGATGGTTGAGATTGGACCTTTTGCGCTATGAATTTGTTGTTGAGCAATGAATTTGTAATGATTTTTTGGCGACATGGAATTAATGTTGACACCAGATGGATTGATTGATTGTTTCATCTTCTTCTTAAGAATAGTGATGGATTAACAACTTTTACTTGCACCATTAAATGTTAATGTATGATGAATTGACAACTATATTACTATTACGCCATTGTTTATTGATTTCGTCTATGAATTAGAATTTGTTACCTTTGTGCCTTTAATTATTGTTGAGGTATGATTGATTTTTAATTGTTTTCTCTAGTGCCTTGCGGAATAAAGTCTATGTATCTTTGTGCAATAAATTAATTGATGTGACTCTTGCGCCTCAATTTAAGGTGATGTATAATTTAAGGTAGATGATTAATTAAGTACTTAGATTACTCACGCGCCCTTTAATAATGCTAATCAGGTGATAGTATGATTGGGTTCGACTTTGATTCCTATTGCACCTCAGAATAACCTAATTATTCTCTTACACCTTGAAATTTAATGTGGTTAGATTACTTCCGCCTTGATTGTAATGTTGATGTCCGACTAGTTAAGTAGTCAAACTCCCTTGCATCATGAATAAGCTTGAGAATGCTCTTGGACCTTTGGTATGTTGATGTGTGATTATGTTAAAGTTGTTGCTATTGCGCCATTTAGTTGTTGATGTGTACTTGATTAACTAATTGAGTTATTGCGCCATGGAATATGTTGATACTTGTTTAATAAGTAACTAGCTTACTCTTGCGCTAGATAAACTTGTTGATGTGTGATTGATGGTCTAGTCTAGAGATAAGATGTGATTGATTTAGCAGGTTTTAGAGACCTCCTTGTTCCTCAGAACGATCGCCAACCTTGAGACCTTAAATGGTAAAAATTAATTGGAACCTGGGCTTGAGCGTTGCTTATGTGTCCTAGAGGTCCTAACCCTACAGGGTAGGTTGGGCCGGTAGTCTCTCATGTCATTTATGATTATTTTTATTGTTCCTTAAGTTAGCTATGTGTTATCTCATGTTATATTGGTGTTATCTGATGATTATCCTGATGAAAGGAGTTGAGAGATTCATGATTCGTTACGTTTACACATCATCATTTATTGTATGAGCGCAATGATTAAGGGCTTCTATTTATTTGTGTTGATGTGTATCTGTATTCCTGGCAATTATGTGTTGGCTTTATGTCTCAAATGAATGATATTGTGTTATTATTGTTTCATTAATATATTGGATGATGTGTCAATGATGTTATTAATTGTGATGATTATTTCCTACGCAAAAAAAAATTGCCTATTGTATGTCTCTTTGTTGGTGTAATGATGGGGATGTTACATAGGGAAACAAGAAAAACAAAGAAAAAAATGTGTTACTAGTTGAAAATATGAAGCCTAATCTTCCAAGTGTAAGCCAAACTTGTGATCAAGGTCATATACTCATTTTTGACTTCTAGAAATGTGAAATAAGAGAAGAAGGATCAAGAAAATTAGTTGCAATTTCACCAAGAACCTCAAACAATGTGTATATTTAAGATATTAAGGAAGAAGAAGAATGCCATATAAGTGAAGCATATGAAATTTGGATGTGGAAAAGAAGGATGGGACACTTGAGCTTTGATAATATGATCAAAGCTAGTAAAAAGGGAGTTTTAAAAGACATGCCAAAAGTTATGAAGCCCTCATATCATGTTAGAAAATACTGTCAATTAGAAAAGTAGACAAGAATCAGATTTAGGACAAAAGCACATTCTACATCAAAACCCTTGGAAATTGTTCACACTGATCTCTGTGGACCCTCTAAGACTAAAATAATACAAGGGGAACACTACTTCATGTTGATCATTGATGAATACACAAGGATAACCTAGGTATATTTTCTCAAAGAAAAATCTGAGGCATTTGAAAAGTTTAAAGCATTCAAGACTTATGTAGAGAATGAAACAAATCTCAAAATAAAATATTTAATATTAGATAATGGAGGGGAATTTATATCTAAATAATTCTATAAGTTTTGTGAAGATCATGGAATCAAGAGACAATTCTCATCTCGAAGAAGTCCTCAACAGAATGGAGTTGTGGAGAGGAAAAACATAATTGTTCAAAAGGTTGCAAGAACAATGTTGAATGAATCCAAGCTTCCAGACAAATTTTAGAGAGATTCAATATATACAATAGTTTAGAGTATTTGGATCAGAGTATTTGGAGGTAAGTGTTACATCAAGAGGGATGAATATAATCTAAGTAAATTTGAATCTATATCAAATGAAGGTATATTTTTGGGATATTCACCTAAAAAAAAGGCCTACAAATGGTATAATCTAAGATTGCACAAAATATTGGAAAGTGCAAATGTAAAAATAGATGATCTAAAATTGAGAAAAATCAAATCTCAAAATGAAACAAAAATTGATGAATGGAGAAGAACCAGTGATGATGAAGAAGATTGTGAATCACAATATGAGGAAATTGATGAAGAGTTGCAAGAGAATGAACCATACATTGATGAAGAAAAAATTCAAGAAGAGACACCCGTGCCAAAACCACCATAATTTTTTTTTCAAAAGAATCATCCAGAAATTCAAATTATAGGAGACAAAAGTGTTGGAGTAGAAATAAGGAGGAAAATCTTATATGAAGAACAAACAATGATTTATGTAATATAACCTAAAAAAAATTCAAAAGACAGTAAAAGTGAGGATTGGATAAAATAAATGAATGAAGAACTTGATCGAATAGAGAAAATTCTTACTTTGGAATTGGTTATAAGACCTAAAGATAAAAATTTGGTAGGAACCAAATGGATATTCAAAAACAAAATCAATGAAAATGGACAAATCATAAAAAATAAATCCATACTAGTATGTAAAGGATATGCCCAAGTGGAAGGAATTGATTTTGGAGAAACTTTTTCCCCAATAGCAAGATTAGAAGCCATCATAATGTTTATGGCATTTGCATGTTTCAAAAAATTCAAAGTCTATCATATGGAGGTCAAGTCAACATTCATAAATGGAACCTTAGAAGAAGAAGTCTACATGGAACAACCTGGAGGATTTAGATTGACATAAAAACTATACTATGTATGCAAATTGAAGAGGGATATGTATGGTCTTAAACAAGCCCCTAGAACATGGTTCTCAAGACTTGATCAGTATCTACAACAACAAGGATATAAGAGAGGAACTACTGATAGTAATATATATATCAAAATTAAAAAACAAAGTATGATTGTTGTAGTGGTATATGTGGATGACATAATATTTGGAAGTAATTTGACTATACTAAGTAAACATTTTTCCATAGAAATGCAGAAAGAGTTTTAGATGTCTATGCTAGGTGAACTAACTTTCTTCTTAGGTTTACAAGTTACTCAAATAGAAAAAGGCATAGTAATATTCCAAAGTAAATATGTCAAAGAAATGCTCAATAAATTACAAATGGAAGACCACAAACCAATGAGAACTCCTATGGTCATAGGATGCAAACTGAGCTTAGATGATGATTCACGAAAAGTATACCAGACTATGTATAGATCCATGATTGGAAGTATGTTCTATGCAACAACAAAAAGACCTGACTTAATGTAGGCTAGTGGGTAGGTTTCAATCCACACCTAAAGACACTCGCTTAAAATCAGTAAAAAGGATATTCAGATATCTACAAGTTACAATAGACTTTGGATTATGGTATCCAAAAACAAAAGAGTTTAATTTTAATGCATATGTCGATGTAGATTTGACAGGTAGTATATATGACAGGAAAATCACCAGTGGAGGATCATTCTTCCTAGGAAAGTGCCTAGTGGTAAGGATAAGTAAGAAATAAACATCTATATCTCTATCCACAAAAGAAGCATAATATATTGTTGTTGCATCTTGCTGCACACAAGTAATCTGGATGAAACAAATCCTAGAAGATTTACAACTGAAATATGAGCATGCAATCACTATAAATTGTGATAACACCAGTGCTATAAGTATCTATAAGAATATTGTAATGCACTCTAAAACCAAACATATCCCAATCAAATACCATTTCCTTAGAGATAATGTTACTCAAAAATGAGTGAAAGTGGAGTATGTAGATACAAAAGAACAAATTGCATATATTTTTACAAAACCCTTACCCAGAAGCACATTTGAAAATCTTCGACAGAAATTAGGAGTATTCTCCATCCCTAATTGAACTATAAAATCCTCATCAGAAAATAAATTACAAAGACAGGAGGAGCATCATCTCATAGGGAGAATAATCTCAAGGGGAGCAAAGAAAGATCCATTTTGTCATTGTTGTCAAAGGGGGAGGACAAGCAGCAAAATTCAAGCTATAAAATCAAAATGAGGAATAATATAGTAAAAGAAATTTTTATTGTGTTGTCATCAATTCCAAAGGGGGAGATTGTTGGAAGTATGGTTGTAATTTATGTCAACTATGCACATGACACAAGTTTAGAGAAACAACACTGTATCGTGCAAAGAATATCATGTAGGACAGAAATTTAGAGAAATGGTGTTGCATCGCGCATGACACAAATTCAGAGAAATAGCACTACATCATGTAGAGATCAGAGTGTTGGAAGTATGGTTCTCATTGATGTCAACAATGTGGATGACAGAAGCTCAAGAATAAATAGTGTTGCATCGCACATATATCACACAGAACATAAGCTCAGGAGAAAAAGTGTTGCATCACACAGAGATTGTGTGGGACACAAGCTCAGGAGAAAATAGTGTTGCATCATGCAGATATGGAGCCATTGAATTTTTTTATAGATAAACAGTGATAGATGTATCACGCTTCATCCATATAACCTATCATGCACAACATGGAAGTAATATTAAAACCACATTGTTGAGTCTCCTACCTCACATGACATGAAATCAATATTAAAACCTCATTGTTGAGTTCCCTACCACGTGTGGGCCCATGGAAATAGTATTAAAGCCCAATTATGACAAAGTTTAAGAAACAAGAAGGTGCAACCTGTTGTGACAATTTTTGAGACACAGGATGTACAACCTCATTGCAACAAGTTTTCGAGACATAAGGGACATAACCACATTACGAAAATTTTTGAGATGTAAGAAGAAATAGTATCATTGAAATAAGTTTTAGATACATGAGAGGCACAACCCCATTAAGAAAAAGTTATGAGATGTAAGAGGCACAACTCATTGCGACAAAGTTTTGAGACATGAAAGGTACAACACCATTGTGAAAAGTTTTTGAAACACGAAAGAAACATCCCCATTGAAACTTAAGCCACGATTGTTTATAAGTCAAATTCTCTGGAAATGGGTTGAAGGAAGCAGCTAGGTTCCCAAGACATTCAAGCATGGAAATCAACTATCAAGATTGAATCCCGATCACAATCCAACGACAACCGAGTTTTGACAAAACTAGGGAACTGTGTAATGATGAAAGTGACAGTCTTAGCCATATTTGTTTAAGAGATTATAATATCGACCATTCCATAAGGAATATTGACATAAGAAACAACTAAACTCAATTATGTTAAAGGTAATTTACAAGTCAATTTAATTTAATTTCAATAACAACCTATTATTAATGAAGAGGCACATTGATTCATTGAAGAGACACAATAGTTCAGTGATGCACACCATTTGGTAAGATATATAAACCCATTAGAATGAAGAATGAAAGTGTGACTCAAGATATATCTGAGTATACCTGAAGCATAGTCACTAGAATATATGAAAGTAAAAGTAAAAACTGCACTGTGAGGGTGGAAGGGAGGATTTGGGGAGGATTGTAGTCCTCTACAGGTTGAAACCTGAACAACAGAGAGCTGCATCTTCCTTTAAAGTTGGTTCTTGAAGAAAACAGGGGGTCGATACCTCATTTCAAGTTGGTTCTTGAAGAATACAGGGGGTTGGAGCCTCCTTTCAAGTTGGTGCTTGAAAAAGTAGGGATTTGTAGCTTCCTTGAGTAGGTGCTAAAAAAAGAAGGGATTTTTTGACTCCAAGAGTTGGTGCTCTAAAGAGGATTGGTGTCCTTCACAATCATAGATCATTCTTTATAAACTTTTTAATTATATTTATATAATTTATTTTAAATACAAATCCATTGTTGATATATTGTGGTGATTAATAAAATAACAAAGTGATTACAAATTGTTTAAAAAGTTAATACTAATTCACCCCCCCTCTCAGTATTTCCAATAGGCATTTATTACATGGAAAACATATTTGGGACTTATTAACTAATGTCATCCTTTATTACATGAAAAGTATATTATTCTATCTACATGAGGGGTTAGATCCCTAACATGCCCCCCCCCTTGAAAAAGAGCCTTGTCCTCAAGGATTAAGATGAGGAAAATGATGGAGAATGGTAGTCGGCTCTCAAGTGTCATATTCTGGTGGAGTATCCTTCTAGTGAACCAAAGCTTCATGGATGGTGCATTGATGAAGACAACACTCTTGCTGGTCCAATACGGCTTGCAGCTGCAACCAAATGGAACTTTCTTCATCCAACTTTGGCAAGTTAGTCTAGGTGTGGAATTTGGTGCCAATCACTTTCTCCAGGCATGAGACATGAAAATATGATGTAGCTTGGAGTGAATCGACAAAGATAGTTGATATGTCAGTGGCCCCGCGTGTTTGAGAATAATATAAGTACCATAAAATTTTGGTGCAAGTTTCTGACACTGGTGGGTGTTGAGTGAAGTATACTTGTATGGTTGGAGACGAAGAAACACCTAGTCCCCTTCAACAAATTAGAGTTTAGAATGACCTTGATCTACCTATTTCTTCATGCAGTTGTGATCCATTACCAAATTTTCTTAGAGAGAAGGGAGAATGGTCATGAAGACTATAATATTGCGGTCAACCTCATGAACCTTGGAGAAACCCAGTGTGTATGGGAGAACCGGTGGTGTCTTATATCTATAGAATACTTCAAATGGAGTCATGCAAGTAGCAGTATGGTAAGAGGTGTTGTACCACCATTCAGATAGGGGTAACCACTAAACCCCCTGATGTTGTTTGTCAACCAAAAAGCACCTCAAATATGTTTCCAAAAACTTGTCGACCACTTCCCGTTGGCCATCGATCTAGGGATGATAGGATGTGATGAGATGCAATTGAGTTCCCTATAGACTGAATAATTATTGCCAGGAATTGCAAGTAAAAGTGGGATCATGATAAAAAACAATAGAATGAGGCATTCCATGGAGTTTGAACATATTATCCATAAACAATTGAGCCATTGTGGATGTTGTGAACGAGTGTTGAAGAGCACATAAATAAGCATGTTTGGAAATACAATCCACTACCAAAATGATGACTGAATTATTGCCTGATTTGGGTAAGACAACAATGAAATCCATAGAAATATCTGTCCAAATAGTAGGTGGAAGGGAAAGCGGTTGGAGTGTACCAGGAGGTTTGATAGTCTTTCCCTTATTGCATTGAAATGTATCACATTTTTCCACAAAGGTGCAGATGTCCGATTTGATACCATCCCAGAAGAAATATAATTTGACACATTCATAAGTTTTGGTAAAAATTGATTGGTGCATTGTAGGTGAAGCATGAAACTTAGAGAGAAACTTGGATTTAAATGTCGACTATTTGCTTAAATATAAGTGGCCTTTATAGAAAAACTCTTCATTGTGTTGAAGTTTTTGTATTAGGGTGGAAATTTTGGGGTCTTGCAACCATTCTTGTTGAACAACCTAAATCTAGTTGGAGAGAATGAATGAGAGGGAAAAGAGGGAAACTTCTTCTTCATATTTTCTAGAAAGAGCATCAACCACCACATTTTCTTTTCCCTTCTTGTAAACAATCTCATATTCATATCCAAACAGCTTGGTCACCCATTTTTGTTTCTCTAGGGATGAAATTTGTTGTTTGAGGAAGTACATGAGGCTTTGATGATCCATTTTAATTTGGAAGCAATGTCTCAATAGATAAGGGCACCCCAGATCCACTCATGCAAAATATCCAACAATTCATTTTCATAAATCGACTGGCACAAATGTCGGTCTGACAATTGTTTGTTGGTGAAATTGAAAGTTCATCCATAATACATGAGGACTATCTCAATTCCTGTCCTTGATGCATCACATTCCAAAGCATAGGTCTTGGTGAAATCATGTAGGGACAATACATGAGTAGTGCACATAGCTTCTTTCAAGGCTTGGAAGGATTGGTTAGCTGCTAGAGTCTAGCTAAAAGCATTCCTTTTAAAGAGAGTTGTGAGAGGAGCCACATTTTTTTCATTATTATGAACAAAATCGCGATAATATCCTGCTAAACCTAGGAAACCATGCATACTTTTAAGAGTTTTAGGGCGATACTAATTCTTCATAGCTTCAATGTTCTTAGGATCCACCCTTACACCACCCTTTCCAACAATATGGCCTAGGTACTCAACTTCAAAGGCGCCAAAAGAAAATTTAGACTGTTTGAGGAAAATTTGGTTCTTGGAGAGGAGATGGAGAACTTGATCTACACGGTGTTACACATCAAAATGTCACATTTTCATTTCACACCCTAAGTGTCGCAAGTGTCACAAAGTGTCACAAAGTGATGTATGCACATCAATATATGTCACATTCATTGTCGCAAGTGTCGTATGCACCTTCCCAAGTGTTGCAATAACGTTTTTAGGTGTATACACTCCTTGAAACAATTAAAAAAGTTATTCATGATTCCTAAGTCATATGGGAGGAGGAAAACCATCATTTTCTAGGTCAAAACACACTTTTTCCTTGGAAAATTCAACCCTTTTTTGAGCATTTATGAAGGGTGGCACCCCCCTTCCAATACTAGGGGTGGTCACATGGAAGCCCCTTTTTCACTATAGGGGAGAGACAATATTAGGGTGGTTCCCTGTCTCTCACTGGGGGGGAGCGTCATTCTTGTTGAGAGAAAGGGGGGATATCCTCCACCTTATTCTATGGGATAGATCCTTCGAATTGGGTTAGTTCTGTTTGACCCTCATGCTTGGGATTCAGTTTAGGATCTAATCCAAGCCTCAACAATCCATATCCTCAACCATATCTCTGATTTTCTCATGTTTTTTGTGCTTCTCAAGCCTATATATTGAAGGCTTTCCAAGGTGAAAAGAAGGAAGCTTTTAGGTATCAAACCTTTGATCTTGGTAGATTCGTCCAAGGGAAGGATGAGGAGAGCACGGAGAAGTGTTGCATCATCATCCATGGGTTGTAAGTATTCTCTTTGGGTTCTCATTTGAATATACTTTGCCTATTTCCTTTAAGATTTTGTATTCTTGCATATGCTTGTCTATTGTCGCTTCAATATTCATAGATGAATTTGTTTGATCTAATAAACTAGAGTAGGAGGTAGTGGTTTCTCTTTACTTCCTATTGAAAGTATCAAGTTGCACCAGGGAATTCAGATATCAAGCTCAGATTGGATGCAACAAGGACACACTTTGAAACCATGTGCATCACACCCTTTCTCCCTCTCTCTTTCTGATTGGTTAAACAAAGTTCAAAGGGATGTTAATATCCACTTGTAGTGTTTTTGTCTTGGTATAGGGGCCTGTAATACAAGGGAGGTTTCACTTATCTGCAGGGGAAATTTTCTATAATAGAAATTGGTGAATTCGTTGGGGATGTAATTTGAATAGTCTTTCCTTGGATCGTATAAAACCTTTTCCTACCTTTAGATTTTGTTTGTTGCTTGATTCTTATCTACTTCCCCTTCTCTCTTCCTCATTGAAGACATCACATAGTCATTGACTAAGTTTTCTGATTTTGTATCCTTCTTTTTGGGTTTTCTGGATAGGTGGTGCTCCCCTACAATGTATACCAAATCGCCATGGTGCCCTGTCCCCTTGTGAACATGAGCACCAATGCCCTATTTTAGGCCTTTCTTCCTATTTTTTCTTGCTCTTTTTCAGTATGATCTTCAGGGGATTTTTTCCCAGAGACTCCTTGATTATATTTGACTTTGTTTTCCTAAGAATTTGACATTTATCACTCATTTATGTTTATTACGTTTAAGAATCGGTCCCAAACTTCATAGAAATCTTTGCATCTTTCATGAATCCTCCATTTACTAATCCACTTGGCGAACCACTCATTGATCCAACATCCACAAGATACATTGATTCTTATTCTTCTTATTTATTACTTCCTGGTTCCACCACTACACCATATTTTGGTGTGAACCCATCATCATTTGGTTTTCCTAAAGGACTTGGGAACTCATCTTTTTCCAAAACTCATGTAGTTGATATTTTTTGTTCTTCATCTTTACAAGAAATTTTGTTGACCCAGGTAACCCTGAGTCAACCACTTGTACATTCATCTCTTCTCACACATGGGTATGGTAACATTCATGATTCATTATTTCCGCACATGTACACACCAAGTTTTTTACTTGGTCATTCCATCGGTCAAATGGACAATAGTCAAGTCATTCACACAACCACGACTGCATAAGATAATCTGCATCCATCTCATACATCACATATTAGTACACCCTACATTGGAGGTCAATATTCAATGGGATTCCAACCTATAGCTGGGGGGAAACCCTCAGTTGCAGAGAATATTTTTACTGGGGGAAACATACATGGTTGAAAAATCAACAAGCCTAGGGGAAACTCCTTTTCCAACTTTAATTACCTTTTCATGGCTTTCCTAATGCATTTTCAATTTTCTATACATTATGAGAACGATATAGATATTTTGACCTCACTTTGGAAATACTCTTCCACCCACATGTCTGATCACATCCATGAGTGGAGGAGATGGATATGGTTGATTAAGGATCCCATTCCAGACCAACTCCTTGCAATTGATTTACAAGTCACTCTTTCCTCCCATCACCCTCAACGTCTCTATGAGAAATGTAGTTATTGAGGAGTAGGATATCAACTGTGTGTAGTATTTGGACTTGGTTTACTCCCATTATGACACACTTTACTATATGATACCTAATTCCCCCCCTCCATAGAACGATCCATAAAGACCTCCTCTAGAACCTAGTTCCATTCCAAACACCACAACTACTTTCGCTCCTTATCAAACCTTTGAGGTGAATATGGTCCAATCCAGTTCATCTTCACAACCTAGGGGTAAGAAGAAAAACAAGGGTAAATACAAGACACCTTCTAATGAGCAGGATAATTCTAATACTGTTGATACTCAAATGGCGAGGACTCCTAAATATCCTTGTATGATTTGTGAGGAAGACCACTACAAAAAATAATTCCCTCATTATGAGGCTGTCACTAAATATTTGAAGGGTACCTCCCAACCAATTCAACAAAAAAATTTGGTTGCACAAAATCTTGCCTCGTCGCAAGGGGGAAACACATGTCATTCTCACCATAGAGATGCTTCCACAAGTTCCTCTAAGGTGTACATGTTTAAGACGTTTAATATCACAACTCGCGAAAATACCTATGACACTCCTCCAGGTGATCAACCTAAAGGAAAGGTTGTCGATCAAACCTCCAATTCCACTCCTCCTCCATCTTCCAATCCTCTTTAGATTTAGAAACAAATATCTGATGCAGTGTTGTGCCCACCCAAGACTGTAATTTGAAAAGAAACATTTAATTGGAATTTCCATGTTTCCAAAAACTACAACATTGTTGATGATTTGGCACAAACGCCTTGTGCTATGTCATCCCTCGAAGTCCCATAACACTGTCCTGGTCAACGTAGAACCCTGTTGTCAACCACTGGAGCCATGGATCCCGAGGAGTTGAACCTTATTATGTTTAATCTGGATTATTTTAAGGATAGGGTCTCCCACCACTTAGCATTCTAAATTCAAGTTTTGGTTGGTGGAAAAATCATCCATCACACTATTTTGGATGAGGGAGCCTCCACCTGTGTCATGTCTTTGTCTTGTTGGAGAGCCCTTGGTTCTCTTGCACTTACCCAGTCTCCTACCATCTTGAAATGATTTTATGGACATGGTTTCGAACCTCACGGACTCATGAATTCATTGTTATGTTAAATGGTAAGACTGTTTAAGTCGATGTTGAAGTGGTTGACACGCCCCTAGATTAGAATTTTTTACTTGGTCGTAGTTGGTTCTATGCGATGACTGTCATCACATCTTCATTGTTTCGTATCTTACGATTTCCCCATCAACGAAAAATTATCATTATTGACAAACTTGAGTACAGAACTCCAAATATCCATAATGCTGCAACGAACAATGTCCCTTTTCTAGGATAAAATGGTTTTGAGAGTGTAGGTGTAGGTATTTTTAAGGATTCCTCACTCATGGGGTTTTTCCTTTGCTTTCTCTTGCCACCACACAAGTTTCCACATAAAACATGATTTCGACTCAGGTGTGACAATCCTTATAATTATTTGATCCTTTGTTAGTACCTGGTCTCTACGAGTATATTTCATCATATCTGTTAGGCTTGTTAACAAATGAAATAGACCCACCTCCATTAGAATCGAGTCTCACTATGGATCGAGTACTCAAACCTTATTTTCCTCTTCCTAGTGAAAATGTTCCCATTAGTAACCAGACACCTAAATGAGGAAAGAAGAAGATTCGTCGGAGGAAACATCATTTAGGGGGTAGGTCTCCATCCTCTAGACATCATGCTAGAGCGAAACCACTAGATTTTATCACACAAGCTAGGGGAAAAACACCTCTAGAGCAGGGATGATTTTAAGGATGGAAATTTATTTTAAAATGTAGAAAACTTGGTGAATCTTACTTATCCTTCACATGCCAACTATAAATGTTTGGCGATATTTTTGTAAAAATATTCAAATTTCTAAAGATTTTATATAGTTTTTATACATTTTGGGCGATTTTTAAGGTAATATGATTTTTTCCTACAGAATTTGGGCGAATCATTTTTAAAATAGCGAATCTTGTTTTTGGAAAAACCATGGAAAATTAGCCCATGAGCAAAATTTAGCCCCTAAAATCATTGATGCTCTAGAGAGACACGCTGCTAGGAGTGATCCTTGTTCGAGGGGCATTCCCATCGTAGCGTAGTAACTCTTTATGGAATGTTTTAACACATAATATTGTATGGGTAAAACAAATTCACCTTAGTTTTGTTCTTTGTGTCATAAGGCTTATAGGACATAGGTTTTGAGTCTTTAGGTTGTAGTCATAAGTTAGATTTGGTTTTAGAATGAATAAGGATATGTATATCCTTCATCTAAAATTTGAGCTATGAGATTGTTATCATGATAGGTAAAAATCCTCATGAGTCATACCTTTGGTTTTTTATATCATTTCCTTGACATGTCATACATCCAGTTTGTACTCAAAGTATCCCCTTTATCACTATAAATCTATTGAAGTGTGCAATATATATTTGAGTTGGCTCTACGAACTGGCGCTGTGAACTAGTTAAGGAATAGGGTTGTGGGTTGGATAGGTTGCAAGCATCTTGGTGCAAATTCAAAATTATCAGCATCAAACTCAGGGTCATCAGGTACTCCATGAGATTTTTTGTATTTTTTGGAGGTCAGGAAGGGTTTGTATACTTGAATTACCTATTGTTCTACGAAATGGCTTAGGCGCTATGAATTTAGACAAACGCTACAAAATGCGCTATGGAATGTGCTGCAGAAACTTTGTTCTAAGATTGATGAAATGGTATTTTTGGCCAGTTGACTTCTAAGAGGATTTTCGGGTGAAATAGGATGAATTTTCAAAATCCAAAGGAGGTTATTGTCAATCACGGACCCAAGAAAATTAAAGTCTTTCATTTTTCACACAAGTGTCATGGATTGGGATATTCAAAGGAATCTTTGAGCCCTATTTTTTCAGTTTTCATGATTTCCTGTTTGAGACATGTTTTTGCGACACGTATTTCTGCTAGCTAGAGATGAATTTCAAGAAACCGAGAGAGGTTTTACATTATAACGAACTTATATACAAAAAACCTTCTCATATTTTGCACATATATTATATTTTGAGAATTACAAGTGGCATTTTGAATCCTAGTTTTCAGAATTTCTCCTCCTGAAAAGTAGGATATCAGTTAAAACATGTCATTCTCTATTTGTAACTATTTTTATTTTTGGAAAGGAGTCGGAGTTCGAATTGGTGAGCTAGAAAGGACCTATAGTGATATATATTTCATGGTACAAGAGTAGAGTAGGGTTAGAAAGAGATAAGGGAGGAGACAGAGTAATAGAAAAGAAACTGTTTTGTTTTTGCAGCTCTGTATACCTCACTAAAGAGCATGCATTTCAATTGATGTTGCTAATACTAATACAGAATAGAGTTATTTCCTTTTTATTCTAGTTTTTGGTTATGTGTGAAGGATTCATGCTATTGTTTTTATGCAGCAAAGGATTTGACTATGTGAAAGCATCATCATACACTTCTTTTAATTCCTGAAGTAGGAGGATCTTTATTTCTGGAATTTTCTTCAGGGATTAGTCAGTTGGACCAGATGTACACCTACACTATTCTCTTTATGTTTCTTCCTCATTCTTCTTTGCAAATTTGATCTTGTTGTTGTTTATATTTGGATTAGACTTTCTCTATGGGAACATGGCCTGATGTAGGCATTATTTTTCACTGATAAATAATTGTTATTAGCTCCCTCTCACCTTTCAAAAAACACACTTGTTACATTTACCATTAAAAATCTATTTGATGGGTATTAGGCTTATCCTATAGAAATATGCGGGTGACTCTTAGTGCTAACATTTTTGGCACCATTGTCGGGGACGAAGTTGATGATATTCCCTGGGTTGTACGACACATATTACCACCAATTATTAATGGTGAGAAATGATTGGTGATAGAAAAGACTGCATTTTTTCATCATGGCAGCTCCACACATTTGAAGAACTTGTTGGTGATTCAAATCAGTTACAGAACTCCACTGAGGAACGATCTCAAATAGAAAATGGGAGGAAGACACATGAAGTCCAGATATGAAGATGTTAGTTTCCTTCAAGAGCTCATATTCTTTTTTATCATTTCCTTCTTGTCCTTTCCTCCATATCTCAAGAGAATCATCCTTTGCTTTGTTTATTCTGATGACTATAAACCCACTATTGTATATCCCTCTTTGAAAGAAGAAGATCTACATTCTTCTTACATAGTTGATGTTAACCCTAGTACTTCATTTAAAATATACGAGAAAAGTTTTTATATTCAAATCCTTCATGAACATGATCAACCTTGTAACCATGTGAATGATACAACCCATTCACCACCTCCTCTTATCATAGTACCATATTCTATGACCACTGTTGGAATTTTCAATCAGTTCACTAAAACTCACTTTCATCCCACTATTGTCCAAACTAGAATCAGAGATAAGATGTTTAAACCCTTAAGGGTTCCATCTCATCTTCATCCTTATCCTATTGAATTCTTCCAGTATCTTTCTCATTTTTCTGTACAGAGGATCATGTTATAGCTGAGAGGCATTTGGGAACCTTTGAGAACTTTGTTGATCAGTTTGAGATAGTACACGAAGATGTTACCATGAGATTGTTCTCCAAATCCTTGTTTGGAGATGTTGATGTGTGGTTTAAAGGTTTGCTAGTTGATTCTATTGGTCCTTGGATCGATCTATGCAACATATTTTTAAAGTATTTGGGTGAGAACAAGTACCTGGATCGGTACCTCATTGATTTTAATGCTTTGAGGAGAGGAGAAGAAGAAGCTATGGATGCCTTCAACAAAAGGTTTTACATAGTTTATCATAGCATTCCATTGGAGATTCGGCCTTCCGAGCCTACTTCCATGGTGTACTATTTAATGGCTCGTCATTCAAAGCTTGTCCTTCTCCTAAGAGAAATAAAATCTTCATCTTTAAGAAGGTTTCTTGAAGATGTGGAGGAAGTCGAGGATTGCAAGTGAATTCAATATAAAACATACTTTGAAAATATGCTTGCACATGAACAACAAGATTGTGAGTATATTTCAGATTTGGAGCAACAAGAATGTAAGTATGAATCAGATTTGGGACAACATTTGACAATTTCTTCAAAGTTTTCACATTTTTCTACAGATCGGGATGTACATCATGCTTATGTTGATTTTCAAGATCAGTTTGAGCATGCAGTGGTGTATGATTTCATAAATAACGATATGTTTTTAATTGATCATAGTCATAATGCTTTAAGTCTTGCTATTCAATTATCATATGATCATGTTTATGAAGAGGAAACTGTCATTCTTGATGATTAAGAGCTACTCGTGAAAGCACAAGGAGGTCATCTCTTTCTTAGCAAAGGGGAATTTCTGCAATGGAAATCATATTTTCTCAATCAACAGTTTTGTGACTATGGTTTTTAGGATCCAATAACAGCCTTGTTGGAGTCATACTTTTCAGATTCTCTGGAAATTTTATATTTTATCATTTCACCAACATTCGTGGGTGAGTATGGATTTTTGAAAGATTCTATATCACTGATGTTATTTTCTTGTTATTATTCATTAATCAGTAGAGGAGACGAGATCAATTCAGTCTTAAAATTACTTGAATGGTTGTTGTGGAAGTCTGCCTTTACCTAATCAAATTGGAGATCTGGTTAGAGGTAGGGTAGTGTAGGAAATAAGCTCACTTCTCGATCATTTGATTTCCTTCAGTTTGCAACAGGTTTATCAGTCAGTTTACTTAAATATGTGGCAGAGTTTGGCAGTGTTTCGGAAGTTAGTTGCACAGATGACTCCATAGCCCAGTGGATAAGGAAACTGGAATTGCATGTTCTTGGCATCTCAAAGGGAGCATGCCATCCCCTATGGAGCCAGATGTTAACACATAAGATTTTATGGGTCAAAAAAATTCACCTTAGTTTTATTATTTGAGTCATAAGGTTTATAGGACACATATGTTGAGTCTTTAGGTTGTAATCATAAGTTATATTTGTTTTCAGAATGAACAAGGCTATGTATATCCTTGGTCTAAAATTTGATATATGATATTGTTATCATGATAGGTAAAAAGCCTCATGAGTCATACCTTTGGTTTTTTATATCATTTCCTTGACATGTCATACATCTAGGTTGTACTCAAAGTCTCCCCTTTGTCACTATAAATCCATTCAAGTGTGCAAGCTATATTTTAGTTGATGCTGCGAACTAGCGCTGTGAACTAGTTAAGGAAGAGGGTTGTGGCTTGGATAGGTTGCAATCATCCTGGTGAAAATTCAAAATTACCAGCATCAAACTCAGGGTCATTGGGTACTCCATGAACGTTTTGGTCTTGTTTGGAGGTCAGGAAGAGTTTTTCTACTTTATTTTCCTTTGGCACTACGAACTGGCTCAGGCGCTGCGAATTTAGACAGACGCTATGAAATGCGCTACATAATGTGTTGCAGAAACTCTGTTCTAAGAGTGTTGAACTGGTATTTTTGACTAGTTGACTTCCAAGAGGATTTCTGGGTCAACCAGGATGAATTTTCAAAATACATAGGAGTTTATTGTCAAGAATGGAACCAAGAACATTAACCTCTTTCATTTTTCACACAAGTGTCCCGGATTGGGATATTCAAAGGAATATTTGATCCCCTTTTCTTTCATTTTTCATGATTTCCTATTTGAGACATGTTTTTGTGACATGTATTTTGGCCAGATGGAGATGAATTTCAAGAAACCAAGAGTGGTTTTTCTTTATAATGAGCTTATATAAAAACAAAATTCTCATATTTTGCACATATATTATAGTTTGAGAATTACAAGTGTCATTTTGAATCCTAGTTTTCATAATTTCACCTCCTATAAAGTAGGAAATCAGTTAAAACATGTCATTCTCTATTTGTAACTACTTCTATTTTGGGAAAGGGGATGGAGTTAAAATTGGTGAGCTGGAAAGGACCTATAGTGCTATATATTTCATGGTACAAGAGTAGAGTAGGGTTAGAAAGAGCTAAGGGAGGAGGCAGAGTAATAGAAAAGGAACTATTTTGTTTTTGCAGCTCTGTATACCTCACTGAAGAGGATGTATTTCAATTGATGTTTCTAATACTAATCTGGACCAAAGTTATTTCCTTTTTCTTCTATTTTATGGTTATGTGTGAAGGATTCATGCTATTTTTTTTATGCAGCAAAGGATTTCACTGTGTGAAAGCATCACCATAAACTTCTTTTAATTCCTGAAGTAGGAGGATCTTTATTTCTGTAATTTTCTTCAGTGATTAGTCAATTGGACCAGATGTACACCTGCACTATTCTCTTTATGTTTCTTGCTCGTTCTTCTTTGCAAATTTTATCTTGTTGGTGTTCAGATTTGGATTAGACTTTCTCTGTGGGAACATGGTCTGATGTAGGCATCATTTTTCATTGATGAACAATTGTTATTATCTCCCTCTCACCTTTCAAAAAACACACTTTTTGTTACATTTACCATTACAAATATATTTGATGGGTACTGGGCTTATCCTCTAGTAGTCTGAGGATCATTCTCAGTGCTAACAAAATGGCCTTAGTCTTTGTTATTTCTCATGCTTGTTAATACATGTGAATAGGTTATCGAGTACACTTGTATGTTTTTTTCAGACTAGTAAAAGATATAAGAAAAGGGAACTCTTTAGAGTCTCCTTTAAGCTCTTTTTATCCTTCCTAAACATGAAAATATTGTCCTGTGAGATTTATTTCTTTCAAACACGTTAAAATGTTTGAAAGGGTGTCTTTCGAGTGGTGTTTTATCTCTTTTTCATCCTCACGAGACTAATTACAAAAAATGACTACTTTAATCAAGCATGATTAGAAGAGTTCTTCCTTGTATTATTTTACACATTTTTCGGGCTTAGGGAGACTAAAATTATGAAAAATTCATTCATGGAGTCATCTTTAAGTTCTTTTTAGACTCTCTAAACATGAAAAAAAATTGAGTTTACTTTTTTGGGCTCATAAAAATATGCATCGAAGGACCTATGTGAGTCCAATCTCCAGGACCCATATGGGACTAAACCCCTCCTTCATCAGGTTCATTAAAAATATGTCAAGGGAATAATCTAAAGGCTGAGCTATACCAAGCATTTGTTATCCACTTGAAGCTTGTTAAAAAATAAAGAGGTACTCATCTATCTGAATGGGGGGGAATTGAAAGAAGTGGGTCAAGTTTTGGAATCCTTTATGGTAGCTATTATTGTCGCCTTTGAGCATGGAACATGTTTGCGTCTCATCTTACAATTGGGTAAACCACTTGTCTCTGAGTCATACCAATTCCATGTGTCGCCATGATTTTTTGTCCAGTCAGAGAATCCTCTTATTTGTATCACATTATGTTCTTGGTAACTCGTCGAGTCAATGTTTCCAAGTCACTTGTCGTGCCTCATCATGTTTTCAAGGGAAGTTTCACTTCAAACCATCCATCTGCAGTATTACCAATTTTTGTTTCTTGTGTCAGTACATACTCATTCGATCAACCATCTTACATCACTTTCCTGTGTCAGTTTCATGTCGATGATAGGGGACACATCAAGGCCCTCTTTTGACGAGCCTTTTCCTATCAAATTCAACACATTATCTAGGAATTAGACTTAGAAACAAGTTAGTACCTTGGGACCTGCATGCCTCAATGGAGGGCCTCATCGCTTACGACAATAGGTTTACATCATTGACCTCTAATCAAATGATTCCATGAATGTTTGATCTCAACTCATTTATTCACATTCGTTGGAATGTACTAGGGTACCTTGGGAGTCATTGTCATCATTGGTGATTTACCTTACACATGTTAATGGTTTACCTCAATGACCAGTAATAAAGTGGTTTCTACCATGTTTGACATCAAATCATCTATTCACATGTTTAGATTCATACTGCATCAAGATCGAGACAAACACCCTAGGTTGGGCGCTCACTTTGTTATTTTCTTTGCCCAGGTTGTGATGGAGATCATTTGAGAATATAAAATATATTAGTAAAATCCCCATGCTGGAAATATTATTGATATGTATATTGTCACATAGATCCACATTGTATTTATTTGTGGCTATGTTTTGTGATTTCGTAGCTCCACTACATATTTTTTCGTGGCTACGATCAGTTCATGTCATGGAGGTATGGATCCAAATTGTATCTCTGGTGGCCATATCCTTAGTCAGTATTCTCATGGATCTGCAGTGTATTGGTCGGCGTCCATGCTTTGAGTCATCTCACTTTCCGAGCATAGGTATTCCTCCCTCGAAAATGGAACATATATTAATATTGTTTGATGATTTTTTGCAGCTTCTACCAGATTCTCCCACTTCAGTGCCCTTGCATTAAAGAATTTGTAAATTGTTTTGTCCATCAGTTTCTCTTTTGACCTCACACTTTAGGGGGCATCTGTTACACATCAAAATTTCACATTTTTGTTTTGCACCCTAAGTGTCACAAGTGTCGCAAAGTGTCACAAAGTGACGTATGGACCTCGATAAGTGTTGCATTCACTGTCACAAGTGTCGTATGCACCTTCCCAAGTGTCACATTCACATTTTGAGGTTTCTCAACCCCTTGAAACCATTAAAGCAATTTTTCATGAACCCTAAGTCATATGGGAGGAGGGAAACCATCATTTCTAGGTCAAAAACACACTTTTTCCTTGGAAAATTCGACCCTTTTTTGAGCATTTATGAAGGGTGGAACCCCCTTTACCATATTGGGGGTGGTCACATGGTTCCCCCTATACCACTATAATGGAATTCCCCTACTAGGGTGGCACCCTATCTCTCACTGGGGGGGAGCACCATTCTTGTTGATACAAAGGGGGGATCTCCTCCACCTTATTCTATGGGCCATCTTATTTAGATTGGGTTAGTGTTTCTCAACCCTCATGCTTTGGCTTCAATTTAGGATCTAATACAAGACTCAAGGAGTCATATACTCAACCATATCCCTCATTTTCTCATGGTTGTTTTTCCTCATGAGCCTATATATTGAAGGCTTTCCAAGGTGAAAAGAAGGAAGATTTCAGGTATCAAACCTTTGATCTTGGTAGATTCATGCAAGGACTGGATGAGGAGAGCTTGGGGAAGTGTTTCATAATCATCCATGGTTTGTAATTATTCTCTTTGGGTTCTCATTTGAATATACTTGGCCTATTTCCTTCAAGCTTGTGTATTCTTGCATGTTCTTTTCTATTGTCGCTTCAATATTTGTAGATGAATTTGTTTGATCTAATCAACTAGAGTAGGAAGTAGTGGTTTCTCTTTGGTACCTATTGCAGGTATCAAGTTATGCCAAGGAGTTTGGAGATCAAGATTAGATTGGTAGCAACGAGGACAAAATTTGAAACCAGGTGTATCACACCATTTCTCCCTCTCTCTTTCTGATTGGTTAAACTAAGTTCAAAGGGATGTTAGTGTCCACTTGTAGTTTTTTTGTCTTGGTGTAGGGGTCTATAATCCAAGGGAGGTTTCACCTTTCCACAAGGGAAATATTCTGTAACACGTGGGTGATATGGGATGGCCATTTTTAATTGTAGATGAGAATATCATCAAAGAAACTAACACAAAGTGACAGAGGAAAGGATGAAATACATGATTCATGAGATTTTAAAAAGTGGAGGGGGAATTACAGAGACCAAACAACATGACCAAAAAATCATAGTGGTCCATATGAGTGTGAAATGCAGTCTTGAGGATGTCTTCCTCTTTCATACGTATCTAGTGGTAGCTAGAACGAAGTTCAATTTTGGTAAAGTATTGAGCCCCACTAAGTTCATCCAGAAGGTCATCTATGATGGGAATCATAAATTTTTCCTCACTGGTAAGTTTTTTAAGGGAAAAAATATCAGGACACGTGTCCCAAGTTATTTCCTCCTTGAGGACCATGACAACATGGGAAGAATAAGGGCTATTACTAGGATGAATAGCACATGCTTCTAACAATTCTTGGAAAATTTTCTCAATTTAATTTTTTTGATCAAATGGATGATGATAAGGGAGAAAATTGGGAGGAATGTTTCTTGATATTAAAGGAATGGAATGGTCATGGTCTCCATGGGAGGGGGGAAGGCCCTGGGGAGTTTGTAAAATAGTGGAATGATGAGAAAGGATAGCATGAAGGTTAGGGTGTACCAGGGGTGTTTCAACTGCTTGAATGGAATGGAGTTGGGAAATGATGCCAAAATGACCTTTTTTGAGTAACTTTTTGATGTTGTGGGAACTGATGATCTCCAAAAAAATTGTTGTAATTCCTTGGAATTTATATTGGTGTCCTTCATGTTGGAATTACATGGTTAGATTCTATAAATCATTTCTTTTTGGGACAAGAGTGTGTAACTATTCACCACCAAGCACAATTTCACAACCACCCATGTCAATAGAAAACATCTGAGATTTCAGGTTATATTGTCCAATTTGTAAGTGCAATTTTTCACAACACCCCCCACAGTTAATGGAACCACCATTGGAAATCATCATTTGAAAACTATTAACAACACATATATATAAATTGATTTCTTGAGAAAGGTGGAGATGAATGCAATTATGAGTGCTTCCACTGTCAACTAGGATGATGACTTTCCTATGCTTAATGTAACCAATAAATTTGAGGGTTTGGGAAAAATAGAAACCAATGAGAGAATTCATCAAGATAAGTGTTTCAAATTTAGGAGGATTATATGGAAACAAAAGATTATTTGTTTGGTCTAGATCTGCTTCAGAAGAAACCTCAACATATTCATCAAAAACATCCTTTGAAATGGCCATAAATTTTTTATGTTCTTTACACTTGTGCCCTTGAAATTATTTATCATCATATTTATAAGAAAGACCCTTGAGTTGGAATTCATCCATTTCCGCCCGTGTTAATTTTTGGACCTTGAGATAATTGTTGTAAGGGGCTGGGATGGTAGGTTTATTCCAGAGAACAAAAGAAGGTTTTATTATCTAGGACAAGATGAACTATTGTGCCTCCTTAGCATGTTTAGTTTCTTCCAACCAAGTCTAGGGGTAAGCCATTGTGACCTGATCTTGGATTTCATCCTTGAGGCCACTGATAAAAAATTCACAGAAAAAAGAATCTGTCATACCCTTTGTTCAGAAATCCAATTGCTCAAATGCAGTGATTAAATATTCCACTATTCATGAATTTTTCAACTTGGTGAAACATCCTAAATGGTGGGTGTTTGTGTCAAAGCATTCATACAACTCGGAAAAAAACTATGACCAAGAAACATACCCTTGATGTGCATTTCTATGCCATTTCCACCATTTCCATCATTCTATATCTAAATAGAGAATTCTATAACGAAGCTTGGTCAACTCATCAGTAATTCCAAGCATGGAGAAATAGTGTTCCATCTGAGTGACCTAGTATGTTGCATCTAATTTATGAAATTTGTTCACCTCAACTCTCAGAAGAAGGGGTTCATGAGGTAGGGAGTTGTAATGAGAGTGTAGAGGTCGGTTGAGTCAGTATATATAGGTGAGTCAGAGGAGGAAGGACCCTGGAATTTGTTCATGAATTGTTGGAGAGTGGAATTGAATTCAACAATTTGGCTACCTAGTCGGTCCTAGATGTATTTCATTTTAGCATGAATGGTAGGAATGTTAGTATTCACTTCAACCTACAGGGAAGTAAGGTCATTATTCAGTTTATGATTGGTTTATTCTTAGCGAGTGGGAACCATGAGGTGAAGAGGGGTGGGTCCAAAAACCAAAAAGAATATATGTGATATGTACCACTACGATCATGGAAACGAGAGGAAACCAATGGGATAAGTGGGAAATAAGGGTGTCAAAAAGGGTATGGTTCCACGAGGTAAAAAAACTGGTTAAAAATGTTAGGGTATGATAGCAATCAAGACAAAAAGGGGAATCCAATGAGATAGGTCTCAAATAAGGGTGTGAGTGGGACCCATGCCTGAATAATATTGCAGTGTAAAAATCCCCAAATTGTTAATATAAAAATAGTTGTAGTAATTTCACAACCAGGATGTAGGAGGAAAGGTTGTACGACCAAAATATCCTTTTTGGTCCTATTATGGTATGTTCCCCCTGAGTTAGGGTTTGTACGGTGCCTATGGACAATGGTTTACCTTGTGTTATAGCTCTCCAAGATACGTGTGGGGTTGACCAGTAGTAATTGGCCCAATATCTTAAGGAACCAACTAAGGAGGCTCGATCGTACCCTTAGTTGTACTACCCGATTACCCAAGTACTAGAGAGTATCTTATCAAGTGTTTTTCTCGATGACACTATATTAGTCAAGAAATCAATCGATTGATTTAGGTTTGGTTTCAGGAGACCTAGGGGACTCTCGATATACCTATCGGTACGTGGGAGTGATGGTCATGTATAGATTCTATCTGATGCAGTACTACTCGAGTGTTACCAACATGGGTTACAGAGATTTCCAACAAGGGAAAACATTTCGTTTCTAGGAAACCCCATGAAGCCATCTGTATCTCCTGCGTGTAGTCTTCCCCACCACAATTTTACTCGTTGAAGGGTAGATCTTTGTGCTTTAAAGATGTCAGAAGTACACGTCTCTACCCTGGAAAAAGAAATTTTTACCGACAAATACTACCAAGGAAAGTGCTCTAATACCACTTTTAAAGTACCAGATGTAATTTAATATTTAGAAACAAGAATATTCAGTAGATATCAATGGAACAAAAAAATATTGAGAGAGAATACCGGAAATAATATATTTATTCAAAGAAAGTAATGTTCACTTACCTCTTCGAGGGGGAAACCTCCAACAAAGCAAATATTTATTACAATAATTCTCAAGACAAGTGTTCACATGCCTCCTACTCTTATCTAAACTAATTCATCTTCTAAAGAACCTTCTAGAGGAAGATATTTCTAGAAGCAGAAGCCTCTATTAGGTATTTTTACATTGACTTGTTCACATTTATTAAATATGAATTATTAACTAATGTCATCCTTTATTACATGGAAAATATATTTAGGCCTTATTAACTAGTTTTAGCCTCTATTACATGGAAAATATATTATTCTATCTATGTGAGGGGTTAGGTCCCTGACACCTTTGGGTTCCCCAAAGTGGACCCTATAGAAAATGTACAATTGAAGAACATCCCTTCATCTGTGCTGCCCCATTTCCATGGTATCATGGTGACCAAAGACCCTGATGCATTTATTTTCAAATTTGATATTTTATGTAGAAGTTATGATTATTGTAATGATGCTCAAAAATGAAATTTATTCCCAGCCACCCTCAAAGACATGGCCTTGTATTGTTTTATGGGACTGGGAGTGAATACTATTAGAACTTGGGATGACATGAGAACTTCTATTCTTAGAAAATACCAAGAGTAGTGTAAGGATAGGGACCTAAGGGAATAAATATTTAGGAGGACATAGAAGGAAGATGAGAGCTTAGAGGATTACCTAGAAAGATTCCTATATAATTTTCAAAGATCCAAGCAAAACGAATTGAATATAGAAACTATTAGGACCATATTCTTAAGAAGTGTTTTAGATGAATTAATGAATTTACTTAATTTGATGGGGTCTAGGGATATTTACCAATTATTTTTTGGTTGAATATTTGAAATGTGTAGGAAATACTCATGAGGTCAAGAAAGATATAGTAAGGGACCTCATGATTATTTTTTCCAAAATTTCTAAATCTACATCAAATAGTGGTGTAACTAGGGATGAGTTAGGAAATTTATTGGAAAACTTCAACACTGACATTCTTGGAACTCTCAATTTGTAGCTTTATACTTTGTATATTAATAAAAATAAAGAGGAACAAAATGAAACATTATCTATATTTTTCCCTAGGTGCATGAAAATACATCCTTTAAAAGAGTGCTCCTTGAATAATATTGAGATATGTGCTATTTGTATAGGTGAACCATCAATATAATACTTTCCTTCTTTACCTAGACTAAAATTCATATACCAAGGAGGGAACAAGAAAACACAATGAATGTTTACCTTGGCACTAAAGAGGCCATGGTAGCCTCGTCCACCAGGTATATCATCAGATCCTACATTTGCAAATTCTTCATATTAATGTAGACAATAATATCCACCTTAGAATCCCACAATGCCATGGAAAGCATGGCCCCAACAGAAAAATCATCCTTGGTAGAAAGGATGGAAACAACCCAACTATAAGAATATTCCTACCTATTCCTATCCCATGCAAACTCAACAATACTCACAATTTCCCACACAAACTCCTTCACGACCTTATCCAACACAAGCTCCAAAACAAATTGTGCAACCCAAACCAAACAATTGCAACTTCCTTCTAACCAACCTCTTATGCCTACACAACTCCCTATGAACCATATTCCTAATCCCAATAACAAGGTAGATAAACCTACTTTTGTCACTAAGCTACCACATTTTCCCACCTATCTGGTCACACCAATGGGATTGCATGATATCCACTAGCAGTCAGGAAAAATGCTCCAAAAACTATCTCTTGTCATCATTGGAGAATAATCAGAGGAGGAAATTCCCAATCATACAACCAATGGTGATACCCCATCATAAATAAGAAAAAAAATATTGATTCATAGTTACCTCGTCTTCCAAATAACCTGATCTGGGCGGATCTCCACACATGGAAAGACTTTTACTTTGCTCACCATGTCGATCTGAAATTGGTGACAAAGTGGTGAAAGGGTGAACTTATATGTTTTTGAGTTTTAATTTCTCATGCATTAGTGCTTTGTGAGAAAAAGGTCTCATGCATTTCTTTTATGCTTTTATGAGATGCTCATGCATTTAATTATGATTTATGAGCTTTTGGAAAACCTCATACGTTATTATTCACTTTTGATGTAAAATGATTAATACTTGTGAGGGAAATTAGAATCACGTATTTATCATTAAATTATAATTTTGGAAATTGGTTTTTATGTGAGAAATCACCTCACATTAATTCACCATTATTCTCAATTATAGGTTGAGAGAATAAAGGGCTTGGCTGAAGAGTCTTTGGGTGGTTTTGAGAAATTTCCCATTTTTTTTCCTGAGATAGTTTGAAATCCTACTTTTGTGGATATGTTTTTCCTCTTTTGTAATTAGATCCTATTATTGTGGATCTAGGAATTAATGCTCTTTTTTAAGAGTGAGCGAGGGAAAACTATATAATTCCTTATGTGAGACATATTAATGGAGAGGGAGAGTAATGAATAATTAATAAGTAGAGTTAGAGAGCCATAGTGATACTAGTCCTAAGCATTGAGAGACATATTCATGTAAGGAATTATCCTTCTTGATGTATGGAGAGATATGTGTCTGAGTAGTCTTATTGAATACTCATTGAAGGAGAATGAATCTCTTATGTAATCACTTATGAGAAGATACCAACATCTTCTGAAGAAGGAATGAAAGTGATATGTATTCCAATTGAAGCGGGTTCAGAGACATAGCTCAGGAGGGGCAAACTTTGTTACAAACATTGGTTGTCTCTCTCTTTTATTTTCATATGCTTATTCCATTTTGATTTCATGTATGTTATGCATTATTGTTTAAAAGCATGGTTAATAATGGAATCATATTCCCTTTAATCCTTATGCAAATAATTCATTAGAAAATGATTCTCGATTTAAAAATTGTGTAGAGTAAGTACTCACCCATTTTCAAATCAAGTGGTATTAGAGCAGGATGACTGCTTTGTAGGATGGGAAAAGGAGCGAAGCAATTATAAAAACTTCAAGAATTAGAAGAGATAAATTACAACAATCAAGATGGAAACTCAAAGTTGAGGAGACTTTTGCAGGTTGCAAAAGAAGAGAAGCAAGATCTTCAAGAGAGATCTCAGCTTCATGGAGAAGTCCACAATGGAATTATTGAATAATTGCAACTTGAATTGCAAACAAAGGATGATCTCTTAGCTAAATTACAACATGGTGGATGATTGGAGGACAAAGTGTCTTCTATCGTGGATGCGAAAATTCAAAATCAGGTATATGATGTTTTTTCATGTTCAATTTATTCTCAGTATGACACTAACATGGGCATGAATATCCTCATTAAGATGGGATACAAAGGAAATGGAATTGGCATTCATGGCCAAGGAGTCACTCAACCATTAGAGGTGGTACAAAGACCACAATTCATAGGTTTGGGATACAGTCAAGAGGATATTGGAGAGTGCTCAAAGTTCGTTGAAGCAAGAGCCACATCAAAAACTATTTCTACATCATTGGATTCCAAGAGAGGAGTCAAATCATCTAGTCCTAGTCCTTCTCACATCTTAAAATCATCTTCAGTCAAATTATTTCTTTGATTTTAAGAAGCATGATTCTTGCAATATGCATTCATGCATTACATATTTTAACCATGATATAACCAATCATCACAAGAAGAAAGTTTGGGTTAAGAAGATAGATGTGTCCACAGGAAGTGAGACAGATTAGAAACCACACATTCCAAGTCATACTGTCAAGAAGTGTGATGGAAAACAAGGGAATTTTTGTAGTTATTGAAATATTATTGGCCATTGGGAGAAGAAATGTTGGAATTGCCACCCCACAGTTACGTTGTAATTCAAGGAAGAAACCTCCTCCCACACTCACCAAGAAAGAGGTTGTGAAATAAATTTTGATTGATGTTCCTACACCAGTCTTTGAAAAAACACATTTGCAGAAGGAAGGCACCTTCAATTGGTTGTGTAAGAAGTGGTTATCATTTCTGCAGAATCGAATTATTTTGCTACTTAACATGTTTTGAAGCAGAATAAATGAAACTGCAAATTAGACGGTGCCCTGGCTATTAGATTCATAATTGTTAGCGCTGGAAGTCACTCCTGGATTGCTTACAGGAGCAGAGCCCAACGCCCATCAGTTTTTATGTCACAGTTTAATAAATGGGCGATCAAATGGGTAGAGACTCGAGGAGATATCGCTCCAACTCAGGGACTGGGTTTGGTATGTAAGGAACAAAAGAGGTCTTGATCTAACTTTAGTCAGGGAGTTGATTAAAGGGTGAACAGGTGGAAGACTTGTGAGAAGAGTGAGAAAACTACCTCAGGCAACAGGCCTTCAGAGGCTTGGGGATGAAAAACTCAAGAGCCAAGATCCTCTTGGTCCAAATCTTCAATGAGCTGAAGCGTGACTTGACTGGATCCTCCAATTCCAAGTCATTCAGCGTTAAAGAAATCACAGGAACCCACTAGAGACGCTACGAATGCTGCAGTGATCCAACCTACATCATCCTACAACAGCGCAACTCGACTGGATCCTCCAATTCCGAGTTGCTCTAATACAGTGTAAACAAAGACATGGAAAGAACTAACATCCATCAGGCAAGAAGTCTCAAGAGTCCAAAAATAACCAGCAAATAGTGCTTCATTAGAGTTTTTACAACAGGGAGCCTAGCTCAACCATCGATCGATACAAAAATGGTGAAAACGCCTTCATATACTCAAAATAACAACAACAACAGAATCGAGAACGTTGCATTAAAACCTTTGCGTCTGCATGTCTTCTGACTGTCTGCGCATGCAGACTCTGGATGATTGTGCACTTATGGCAGACACAATGGGAGTCCTGGCTGCCCTGCAGTGGTTTGACAGACACAGTCTCCGTCAGGAAGGACTATCAGTCTTCTTGTACGCTTTGTCCTTTTCTGGCCTTCTATTTATGGAAGAAGAAGACGTCCAACCACCTTCACGGCAATAATAACTGCTTCCTCAGGATTAGGAATGGCCTTGGTCAACTCTGCCCTCTAGGATGTGGAAGACCTCTTGCGCTGCCACCTGGAACAGTTGAAGGGTCTGATGGATAAGGCGTGGAGGAACTGGCATGCTTGACGCGGAAGGGGAAAGGGAGGTGAGGGCATCAACACTGTGAGGGTGATATGATAGGGTCTAAGGATGGGTGTGGTAGCGAAAGGCTGACATGGAAGGGAGAGGGACACATGGCAGTGGACGAGGAGGCTCAGAAGGTGAGTGGATGATGAGATGGGGGGAGGGACCACACAGACCAGAAGAGGAGAGGCTAAAGGGAAAGGACCTTGCCACATGGCCAGGTAGGGAAAAGGTGGAAAAAAGGGGGAAATGGTGTAAAAGGCGACATGACGGGGAAGGGGCCCACAGGGTTAAACGAAGGAAGACAGCGGGAGTCCAGATGGCTTGCGCATCGTTGATCTGGGCTCACCAATCGCAGCCGTCGGAAATATGCACCCCGGATTCCGGACCCCCCCCCTTCGCTTAAAGGTAGAAAGGTGGGGGGGGGTCCGGAATCTCCTCATGCGCCGTTGATCTGGGCTTTCCGATCGCAGTCATTGAAGAGGTGCGCCCCCGATTCCAGACCCCTCCCCCTCCACTTAAAGGTAGAAAGGTGGGGGGGCTCCGGAATCTGACGTGCGCCATTGTTCTGGGCGCGCGGACACCTACCGTCCAGATCTGCTTGCTGCTTACCACGGGCGCTTCTGCGTTAAAACTTAGGGCAAGTGGGTTTTTAACCCATTCCTTCGCATTTTACCTCTCGAGCCCAGGACAAGAATTATCGCTAACATTTGGCTCCATTGGGGATATAGTCATCCCTGTGATGCTCTAATAACTCATTTCCCAGCCTCAGTGCCTTGCTGTTGGGCTATGGAGTCAAGCTCAAAGCATCCCGCTTCTGAAAATATAGGCCGAAAATAAAAACAAAACAAACTAAGCATTCATGCTCTCGGGAGCTTATTTATGTACAGTCCTAAACTTAACAAAACACTTTACATGGGGCTAGGTGAAAGCAGACTTCCACCACGACCAATCAAGTAACTTCCTGAAGGGAAGCTCTTTCCTTCTGTCAATGATCATGAGCAGATGGTGTAACCATGACAACAGAGCAGTTACACTCTTCAACTTCTCCTTACAGGCTGAAGTTGATATGAAACAGGGCGGCTCCAAGGCATAAGAGACATGCCACTCCATGTATTCGTCGATAGGGTCATAGAGTGAGCGGTGAATTTTAGAAAATTGGTGACAGGAAGCCTCCTCTGCTACACAGTTGTTCACCTGTGGCTGACTAACTCTGATAAGCATAGGTTGGTGGTGGACAGTTGACGTAGGCTCGTTGTTCTCGGGCGGTGGCTGCTCGCTGACTAGCTCTGGACAGGAAATACTCTTCTCCCCTGGTTCGGTCTCCCCCAGGTCCGATTCGTATTCATCATAAATAGGGACCATGGGATGGATCTGTTTGCTGACTGGATCTGAACAAAGGGCAGACTGCTCCTCTAGTTCTCTTCCCTCTTCTTGGCTCTCCTTAGGGTCGGATTCGTATTCATCGTAAATAGGACCCCCTGGTAAATTCTTCCCTTCCTCATACTGCTCGGCATCTTCTGAAAGACCGAGGTGGATGATATCCTCGTGATAATTTTCTTTAGCGAGCAGAGGATAAGGTTCTGCGACCTGCTCTTGGAAACCCAGCATATCGAGCTCAGACTTTGATCCGTAATTTTCATAAGTAGTCTGGCTGCTCTGACAAGAAAAGGGTGATGTCGGGCTCTGTTTCTCCTCTTCCAGATCATCGAAGTTGGGGGGGAACAAAGATTCTCCAACTTGCAGAAATGGAACTATCCCCCGCTCCTCCGTTTCGACCCCGAATGTAAACACATCGTGGGAAATCTCGTGAAGGAAAAGAGAGCAATCCTCTTCCACAACTACCTCTTCATTGTTTTGATCTGAGGCAGCAAGCTCATCGGGGGAAGATGCCAACTCATCTAATAAATCTTCAACAATCTCGTCAAAAGAGTTGCTCAGAGCCTCTGCCTCAAGGACTGGAAAATCCTCTACACAATCTTCATATTTCAACCCTTCTAATTGGGCAGAGAGATATTTCACCTGCTCCATCAGCTTACTCAGGGCGCCATCCTCCTCCCTGGGAACTTCATCACTTCCATAACACTCCTCCGATGCAGACGAATGTGGAGGAGAAAGGAATGATTTCTGATCCAGGTCATCAGGATCCTCCACACAGCTTACATCAAAAACCACTTTCTCTTGTATAGAGTTGTGGTATCCCTCACAACAATTATGAAAAATTAACTCAGAGGGATACAGCCTCTGACAATAGGCGGTGAAAGCTGCATGGAATCCACTGAGTGAAGAAATGCTAGCTGGGGGTAAAGAATGGTACCATTTACGCGCATTCCCTGCTAACGAGAACATGAACATCTTTAGTAATACATCCTCATGATGTATCTCCCACTGATGCATGAGTTCATGAAACTCACTGAGGTGCTGAGCAAGGTTGTCCTCTTCACATTTTCCAAATATGGGAAAATAATCGCCCCATTCATCCGGAGAAGGGACAACATTAGGAAAACTAGGAATAGCAGAAAAATTAAAAGGAGAAAACCTGCGAGCAAGGATTTTCTCCATATCGAACCAGTGGAGTCGCCAATCGATCCTTGAACCATGGAGTTTCCAGGTGAAAGATGCGTAGCTTCAAATGTGTCTGGTCCTTGTTCACCATCAAAGGCCAGATCATAACATTATTATTACCCTAGGAAACTTCTCAGGCAGAGAAAGCAGTCGCTGAAACCTTGTCGAGAAAGCTCCTCTGGGTCATCTTTCAGGTGTGCCAACAATGGCCACAACTGAAACAGTAAAGTCGAAACAATGTAGTCGCCACAGTGGAGTCACCAGGTGCACATCAATAATCTTGAAGGGCTCTGATGTCTGATGCACCTTCAGAATCAGAGGCTCAATGTCGTTCTGCCCGGGAAAAATCTTCAACTTCGTCCCCGGCAACGGCGCCAGAAATGTTAGCGCTGGAAGTCACTCCTGGATTGCTTGCAGGAGCAGAGCCCAATGCCCATCAGTTTTTATGTCACGGTTTAATAAATGGGCGATCAAATGGGTAGAGACTAGAGGAGATATCACTCCAACTCAGGGACTGGGTCTGGTATGTAAGGAACAAAAGAGGTCTTGATCTAGCTTTAGTCAGGGAGTTGATTAAAGGGTGAACAGGTGGAAGACTTGTGAGAAGAGTGAGAAAACTACCTCAGGCAACAGGCCTTCAGAGGCTTGGGGTTGAAAAAATCAAGAGCCAAGATCCTCTTGGTCTAGAGCTTCAATGAGCTGAAGCGTGACTCGACTGGATCCTCCAATTCCAAGTCGTTCAGCGTTAAAGAAATCACAGGAACCCACTAGAGACGCTGCGACTGCTGCAGTGATCCAACCTACATCATCCTACAATAGCGCAACTCGACTGGATCCTCCAATTCCAAGTTGCTCTAATACAGTGTAAGAAAAGACATTGAAAAAACTAACATCCATCAGGAAAGAAGTCTCGAGAGTCCAAAAATAACCAGAAAACAATGCTTCATTAGAGTTTTTACAACTGGGAGCCTAGATCAACCATCGATCGATACAAAAATGGCGAAAACACCTTCATATACTCAAAATAACAACAACAACAGAATCAAGAACGTTGCATTAAAACCTTTGCGTCTGCATGTCTTCTGACAGTCTGCGCATGCAGACTTTGGATGATCGTGCACTTATGGCAGACACAATGGGACTCCTAGTTGCCCTGCAGTGGTTTGACAGATGCAATCTCCATCAGGAAGGACTATCAGTCTGCTTGTACGCTTTGTCCTTTTCTGGCCTTCTATTTATGGAAGAAGACGACGTCCAACCACCTTCACGGAAATAATAACTGCTTCCTCAGGACTAGGAATGACCTCAGTCAACTCTGCCCTCTAGGATGTGGAAGACCCCTTATGCTGCCACCTGGAACAGTTGAAGGGTCTGATGGATAAGGCATGGAGGAACTGGCACGCTTGACGCGGAAGGGGAAAGGGAGGTGATGGCGTCAACATTGTGAGGGTGAGATGAGAGGGTCTAAGGATGGGTGTGGTAGCGAAAGGTTGACATGGAAGGGAGCGGGACACATGGCCGGGGACGAGGAGGCTCAGAAGGTGAGTGGATGATGAGATGGGGGGAGGGACCACACGGACCAGAAGAGGAGAGGCTAAAGGGAAAGGACCTTTCCACATGGCCAGGTAGGGAAAAGGTGGCAAAAAGGGGGAAATGGTGTAAATGGCGACACGACGGGGAAGGGGCCCACAGGGTTAAACGAAGGAAGACAACGGGAGTCCGAATGGCTTGCGCATCGTTGATCCGGGCTCACCAATCGCAACCGTCAGAAATATGCACTCCGGATTCCAGACCCCCCCCCTCCGCTTAAAGGTAGAAAGGCAGGGGGGGTCCGGAATCGCCTTGCGCGTCGTTGATCTGGGCTTTTTCGATCGCAGCCGTTGAAGAGGTGCGTCCCCGATTCCGGACCCCCCCCCTCCGCTTAAAGGTAGAAAGGCGGGGGGGCTCTGGAATCTGACGTGCGCCATTGATCTGGGCGCACGGACACCTACCGTCCAGATCTACTTGCTACTTACCACGGGCGCATCTGCGTTAAAAATTAGGGCAAGTGGGTTTTTAACCCATTCCTTCGCATTTTACCTCTCGAGCTCAGGACAAGAATTATCGCTAACAATAATGAAGAAAAGAGAAAAAATATAATGGAAATAATAGAAGAAATCAAGAAACCATGATGAATAGAGATAACTAAACAATGGTAGAAAAGACATACTCTATTCATCAATGCTTCTGTAAATAATCATGTACATAGATGTACATATATAATACAAAAGACCATAACTGTCATGTAACTGTATAACAATTAGGTTAACTTAACTAACTAACTAACTTATGATTAGTGTTTTAACATCCCCCCTTAATCATAAGTCCGTTCTTGCCTGAAAAACTGCCACTACTTGACAATCACATGTGTCAAGCGAATATTCAGAGGGTTGGTTGAAGATGCTCTCCGAACTTTGAAAAAATAGCAGAAGTTGATGTCTTCTACTAAATTGGTGGTTTAAGGGTGACCACAAACTCATTTGGTGGTTTCGGGATGACCACAAACCGAATGTCTAGCAGAAGCTGATTTCTTCTACTAAATGGCATGGTTTTAAGTTGACCATAAACTAACAAGAGCTCAAGGCTAAAAAATATGAAAATGTAACAAGCAGAACTTCATGTTTTCTGCTCAATTGGTGGTTTTAAGATGACCAAAAACTATAAACAACAATAAGTTCAGAAACAAGACTGCATACCAGGAACTAGGTTGCATACTTGATCATCTGTTCACTGGCTCTAAATCAAAATTGGAACCTGACTCAAAATCAAGCTTGGAACCTGACTCAACTAGATTTCCCCCCTGTTAGGGACAAGTGGTTCCAATTCCCTTGAATGCCATTCGCAATGATGGCCAAGAAGATATCCAACACATCAAATTGTCTTCTAGTGGAGTCTGAAGACTTGATCTTCAACTTAGAAGACCACATCAACTGGGCCCCGATCATACCCTAAATCAACAAATCTTGAAAAACATTCATTTCCATCAACTGTAGAAATATCTCCAATCAAGTACGATTGTACTTGTGTATAAATCCGGTGATAAGACTGCTCCAATAAATTGGCTTCCAAACGCCAACGCCAATTCCCTAACCATTCAAAACGAATTTGTTTCCGCTTGTGCTTTTGACACCTTACTGAGGGATGATTTGTCTTCCCACAAAATTTGCATGGGTGAAGATCAAAACAGTTTGACTTATCATGGCCAAAACGGTGACAGTGTTTGCACTGTATCGGTTCTTTATCCGACCGATTAGCAACATCATGATCAGCTATATCCTGTACCTATTCCTTACCAATATCCACAAGCTCTGTCGTCTTATCATCATTCAAAAAACATCCACTCAAAAAACAAAGAGGTTTTCTATAATTAGGAAAATGAAAAAGGTTGTCAGCATCCTGTACATATCCTAGTCCATATCGATTTTGCTTAAATCATAATTCTTCCCATGGTCGAACAATACATTTATCCGCAACTTTTTATGACCTAGGGACTTCATCTAACTGATCTTCATGTTTATGAATTTCATCACTAGTCAATCGAGCGTCTTCATTCTCATCCTTGATGTCATTGTGTTTGTTAAAATCACATTGTTGGTGTCGAAGAAAACTTAACTCATCAGACAACAACTTGTTTTGAGGTTTGAACATATCAATCTTCTTGTGCGTTACTTGTAAACAAGTAATCACTGTACTAAGAGTGCACTTGTTTATTGCAATTGTAGATTCTGTAGTTGATTTAATTAATGTGTGCAATATTGTAAATAGTTCTTCAATTCTTGCCATTATGCAGAATATGGAAGAGAGATGCTTGTATGTTAATGCCACAAAATTCAACTTTGTAACCTACTGTGCATGCCAAGAGAGATCGTCCGTTGCATGAATGCTACCAAAAACTATAGGATAACCAATGATGGCGCACACAAAGATCCTAAGACGTACACCAAAGATCCTAAGAGAGACTCCCTTATTCAATTTCGAGTGGGTCAAAGAGGACTCCTTATAACACCTTTACAACCACCTTATAACTTCATTACAAATTTTTTCGAGTATATTATGAATGTGATCCCACTTGAATTAAATAAGGATTTTAATCCACTTATTATTCCCAAATAAAAACTCTTAGAAAATCCTTCATACACTTATTACTCCCCAATAAAAACTCTTAGAAAATCTTTCATAAAGTTATAACCCTCCATTAACATATTCTCATTTTTTAGATGGAATATGAGTTGTTGTTGTTGGCCAGGTAACAACAAACTCGTCGTTATGTCTCAGCTCTCTCCACTTGCTCCACTATGAGGGTTAAATTGTAGCCAAACTACTAAATAAATCTTAGTGTTGAATTTTTATAACTTCTTGTATTTAGTAAATACCCAATAAATTCAAATTCAACCTTGAAAATAAAATAGAATTCATTTCTCTTCAAATAACTTCACTTTTAATGAAAATAATGCCTTTGCCTCTCCACGCTACTTTGCAGGTGGTTTTTCCTCAGTTTCTTACAAAATGGGACTCAATCTTTTATTTTCTATAATTTCTCCACAAATACATATCTTCTTTTGAAAAATATATTTTAAGTCAAACACTGAAAACGAGCGGACCAAACTGTTAAAAAAAAAAAATGTTTGTCTTCATTTGTTTATAAAATATTTACTTTACCAAATCTCCCTTGTTCACCTCTGCGGCTACCTCCTATACGGGCTTCATCCAATATTAAACTGACACAGACTCTACCTCCACTACAACGTCCCTTCACAAAACCCTCGTCACTCTCCCGCGCTGAAATTCCAATCGAAATTTTTTCAACTCAACATTAGCGATTCTTCTTTTGCATTAGTGATTCTTCTTTTGCTATCCAGCGGCAGTTCCAATAGTGATTACTGACTTTTCTTCTTTTGCTATGCAGCGGCAGTTCCAATATCGATTCCTCTTCTTTAAATGGGAGTGATTTCCATATCCCTGGGTTCTGGTCAGAATTTCCGGCCCACGACCATCTCTTAACCAATACATGATATATCTTTAGTCTGATGCTGAACGACTCATCTGCTCTCAATTATGGTTATTGATTGCAGTCTTACTGATCTGTGTCCTTATGGTTATTGATTGCAGGCTTACTGATCCGCATCCTTTTGAGGCTCTGGTCACAATCCACATATCGAGGGTCCCTGGGCCCTCCATCATTGGAGTGAGGTTCAGACCCACTCTGATACTACTGTTAGATTTATAATGAAGAAAAGAGCAAAAATATAATGGAAATAATAGAAGCAATCAAAAAACCATGATGAACAGAGATAACTAAACAATGGCAGAAAAAACATACTCTATTCATCGATGTTTCTGTAAATAATCATATACATAGATGTACATATATAATACAAAAGACCATAAATGTCATGTCACTATATAACAGTTAGATTAACTTAACCAACCAACTAACTTATAATTAGTGTTTTAACATATAATATATATAATATCCGCAAGCGCTTAGATTTTCTAGATAAACAATGCAGGACTGTCATGGAATATAAAGGATTCTTATTTTAATGATGCACAATACTAAGAAATAAAGAAACATTATTATTTTTTTTATCTTGGTGGTGGCATGTCTTGAGGTGAGAGTTTTCGATTCAAATCGTTCAAATTCAATATCTTTGGTGATTTTGTCGATAGATATTGAAAGCCATATCGTTGTCTCTGCTAATATTTATCGTTACATGATGTATGCTCACCTATTCAATTTCAAGGGAAGAAGATGTGAAATTGGGAACGCTGGCTTCTATGCATTTATGCTATGATTATAGCACTCCCTTAAAGGACTGGACGTGTTTCTGAGGTCTACGTTGTTGGGGCCAGGCCATGAATCACATGACCTGAGTTTGTGTCTCTCGGATTGTTTCTCACGTCGTCAATCCATAACACTCACAATTGTAGAGGAGGGAGTCGATATTCTCCCATCTGGTTTGATGTATGATGATGACCGCATTACATATTAATGTGGTCTCTTTGGGAGGTGTGCAAGAGACATGGCCTCTGTAGATCACAAATAGAGAAATAAAACTCTCGCATATCTGGTGACGTTGTATTAGGAAATATCCATGATGATTTTGATGGACAGAAGCTCCAAGGGCCGACAAGTGTTTTGGCGAAGCTCACGGGATCGCCCTTCAATAGTGCAAACATACCATCAACACTGTCGATTGCCAGCCTTCAGGCCCCGTCAGTGACATGATTGTCTTTTCTTGTGGCATGTTGTATTTTTTCGGTCGAGTTCAATATGCTGTAAACTCATATCCTGTTCGACCTCAAGACTAATAGTGATGGCATCATAAATCTCATGACAAAGAGTATGATCAGACGTACAATTATGGGCATCCTCTACAGAATCACAGGTGTTTCAGGCGTCGTTTTCTCGATCATTTGGAGGACCCCCGCGATCCATATGTCGGTGATGGTTATCAGGAACATATATAACCAAGGAATATTATGTATCCCAATGGATGAGTATTATTCTCGTAGAAAAGGATTCTATGGATCCTTGGAAATGGTTATAACCAATCCGACACTTAACAAACTCCATGTGCAGAAACGATCTTGTACAACATGATAGAAGCAGAGGTTTTGGTGCAACATGGACTCTTGTTATCGCATGCAGAAAACGAGAGATAATATGTCGAAGTCTTTGGGAGGCCTGAATTGTGGATTTCCTAGACGTAGCAATTTGCACCACCAGTCGGGAAAACAAGAGTACAGTTTCATAATGACCAAGTTTACGTGTTGGGCATGTAATTTGTTGGAAACATGCTACTTGTATATGAAATGAGCATGAAAAATGCCTGATCCAACCACAAATAAATTATGGATTTTGATGTGGAAAATGATCTCGAGGCTTTCCAAGATTGCAGATATGATAATAGCAATTGCAGCCTCAGACTAATCTAGTAGACATACATCAATCTTCTAGGTAGGCATTTTCGTCGAACCAAACAAATATGTGGTTGAAGGTCGCTTGTTGATGTGTTGTTTCTTCTTGGCCATCGTAAATATTTGATCTGAGATTGTTGCCAATCAAGAGACTACAAAACAAATCTCGAGGTATTGGGTCGAATACTTCTCTTTCTGTTACAGTATGGACATATTTACAAAGATTTTTTTTGTACTTATAGTTATGGTGCACGGTTTTGCAACTCATTGACATTGTATGGCATTGTTTCAGTTCACCTTTGGGAGTCAACCAGTTGGCGTTCTTGATATCATGATTCATTGTAAGTCCAATCCAAATGTTGTCAATCATCAATAGAGATCAAATAACTTCGTTGAATAGAATTCAAACTTATAGCCAGGCTTGCATGGGTTTCAGAAAACTCTATCTTATTGATGGTATTTGCCTTAATGAGCATGTTTTCTTAAATCTGATGATTGAAGCATTGTAAAAGGCTCATTTTTTTAGCCACTCTAAAGTGAGGAAGAGAGTGAGCGGAGTTATTTTTTCACCTTAATCCTTAATTGGATTCCTTGTAATCACCATTGTAATCATTGACATCATTGACTGATTGAGTCATGGGTCTATTTTGATATTCATTGTAAACTTGACCAATGAGTATGATTATAAACTCTTGGAATTTAAGGTACTCCAAAGATGTAATATAGGTACCATTAACTAAGTAATCCATATATCAACAGATATAGGTTGTATATTTACTTTTGGATACCAAAAGGTTCTTGCGAATCTTCACACATGGAAGGATTTTTACATTTCTCACCATATCTAGTTGAAATTGGTGACAAATTGCTGAAAGGGTGAACTTATATGTTTTTGAATTTTAATTTCTCATGTATTAGTGCTTTGTGAGAAAAAGGTCTCATGGATTTCTTTTATGCTTTTATGATATGCTCATGCATTTAATTATGCTTTATGAGCTTTTGGAAAAACTCATACATTATAATTTACTTTTGATGTAAAATGATTAATACTTGTGAGGGAGATTAGGCTCACTTATTAATCATTAAATTATAATTTTGGAAATGAGTTTTTATATGAAAAACCACATCACACCAATTTGCCATTCTTATCAATTATAGTTTGAGAGAATCAAGGGATTGATTGAAGATTCTTTGGATGGTTTTTAGACTTTTCCTATTTTTGAGCCTGATATAGTTTGATATCCTACTTTTATGGATCTTGTTTTTCCTCTTTTGTAATTAGATCCTATTATTGTGGATCTAGGAATTAATGATGTTTTTTAAGAGTGAGTGAGGAAAAACTATACAATTCCTTATGTGAGCCATATTCATGGAGAGGGAGATTAATGAAGAATTAATAAGTGGACTGAGAGAGCCATAGTGCTACTACTCCTAAGAATTGAGAGACTTGTTAATATAAGGAATTATCCTTCTTTATGTATGGAGAGATATGAGTGTGAGTAGTCTTCTTGAATCCTCACTGAAGGAGAAGACATCTATTATGTAATCACTTATGAGAAGGTCCCAACATCTTTTGTAGAAGGAATGAAAGCAATATGTATTCCAATTGAAGTGGGTCAAGAAACGTAGACCAGAAGGGACGAATTCCGTTACCAACATCAATTGTCTCTCTATTGTGATTTCATATGCTTATTCCATTTTGATTTCATGTGTGTTATGTATTATTGTTTAAAAACATGGTTAATAATGAACTCATATGCCCTTTAATCCTTATGAAAATAATTAGTCTGAAAATGATTATTGATTGAAAACTTGTGTAGAGTAAGTATTCACCCGTTTTCAAATCATAACCTCCCTCTCCAGAAGGGTTAAGCCTCAATAAACCAGTAACTCACTCTGAATATGATCTAATCATTGAACTAAAAATGTTTGCATAAAAATCCCTTTGTTACAAGCCCTTAAAGACATATCTATTTATGTAAAAATGGTAAATAAATTAAGATTAAATAAGTCAATAAGAAAAAAGAATGAACCACCCCGCATCCAATTTATTGGAAAATCTATGGACTCGATATCTCGATAGATCTTTGTAGATAAATATGTAGACCCTAGTAAATAAATACCCTAATTGACCTTAAAGAATCCATTAACATTATGACCATACAAACCATGGAGCAATTGAATTTTCCTAACCTTCTTCCAACTCCCACCATCCTTGAGCTAGCTGAAAGATCTAAGATAAAACCGAAGGGACTATTAGATAGTGTTATTGTCTCTTTGGATTCATGGGAGTACCCCATAGACTTCATGGTATTACATCCCAAGTCTCCTTTTGGAGGACATATCGTAAACCTTGGTAGGCCATGGCCTGCTACCACAGATGCTTTCATAGGTTGCATATCTAGAAACATGTTTATTTTACATGGGGATCCGGTGAAACAAATGGTCTTAAACCCACCTGAAAAACATCTTACTGATATGGAAAAAATTATGTGGTATTATAATGAAAATAACAATGTTAAATGTGTACAAAGAGTCTTTATGGTATAAGGTAATGAATTTTAAAGAAGATATAGAGGAAAACCAAATCAACACTTTTCTTTGCAATTCAGATTTTATACAGAATTTTGATTTTTTTCCTCTTTCATTAGATGATATTTTTGAAACTGATTTATAGGAAACTAGTGATCTAATATCCTTATATTCATAATGCAATATTGTAGAATCCACCATGCGTAAAATGGAGTGCTACAACATGCCTTTTGAGATCAACCAAGGTAAATTTATGTATATAAATTTGCAGCTTATGAAATCTAAGAAGGAAAAATTAATCCAAGTCTTACGAGAATAATCAAAAGCTTTTACATGGTATTATGAAAGGTATACACCCATAAACTTTTTTTCATCATATTTATGCTTAAAATGATGTCCATCTTATCAGGTGAATGAACCCAACCCTTAAAGAAGTAGTTAAAGACAACTTGCAAAAACAAACTTCTTAATGCCAAATTTATTTATCCAATTTTCGAAGTTCGTCATGAGAATGGGATATAAAGGATGTGGACTTGGCATTCATGGTCAAGGAGTCACTCAACCATTAGAGGTGGTACATAGACCACGATTAAGCTTTTACATGGTATTATGAAAGGTATACACCCAGAAACTTTTTTTCATCATATTTATGCTTAAAATGATGTCCATCTTATCAGGTGCATGAACCCAACCCTTAAAGAAGTAGTTAAAGAGAACTTGCAAAAACAAACTTCTTAATGCCAAATTTATTTATCCAATTTTCGAAGTTCGTCATGAGAATGGGATATAAAGGATGTGGACTTGGCATTCATGGCCAAGGAGTCACTCAACCATTAGAGGTGGTACATAGACCACGATTTGTAGGTTTGGAATACGGTGAAGAGGAGATCATAGAGTGCTCAAAGTCAGTTAAAGCATGATCCACATCAAAAACCATTTCTACATCATTGGATTCCAAGAGATAATTCAAATAATATAGTCCTAATCGTCGTTAGATCTACAACAGGGATAAGCCTGGAGGGTATAAGAGTCATGTTCAGTCAAATTCTTTCTTTGATTTTAAGAAGCATGATTTTTGAAATATGAATTAGTGCATTACATCTTCTAACCAACCATGATGTAGTTAAGCATCAAAAGGATAAATTTTGGGTTAAGAAGAGAGATGTGTCCACGGGAAGTGAAACAAATCAGAAACCAAACCTTCCAAGTCATCTTGTCAGGAAGTTGGATGGAAAAAAAAACATTTTTTTTGCAGTTATTGAAATATTATTGGCCATTGGGAGAATAAATGTTGGAATATCCACCCACATTTACGTTGTAAGTCAAGGAAGAAACCTGCTCCAGCACTCACCAAGAAAGAGGCTGCGAAAGAGCTTGTGATTAATGTTCTTGCACCAGTCTTTGAAGAACACAGTTGCAGAAGGAAGGCACCTTCGATTGGTTGTGTAGGAAGTGGTTATCATTTGTGCAGAATCGAAGTATTTTGCTACTAAACATGTTTTGCAACAGAATAAATGCAGCTGCAATTTAGACGATGCCCTGGCTCCTCGACAATGAGGCCATCTATAATATCTCTAGGAGCTTCAAATTTCTAGAGAAACAATGCAGGACTGTCATGGAATATAAAGGATTCTTATTTTAATGATGCACAATGCCAAGAAATAAAGAAAATTGTTTCTTTCTTTTTTATCTTGGTGGTGGCACGTCTTGAGGTCAGTGTTTTGGATTCAAATCGTTCAAATTCGATATCTTTGGTTATTTTGTCGATAGATTTTGAAAGCCATATCATTGTCTCTACTAATCTTTATCGTTGCAGGATGTATTCTCACCTATTCGATTGCAAGGGGAGAAGATGTGAAATTGGGAACGTTGGCTTCTATGCATTTATGCTATGATATAGCACTCCCTTAAAGGACTGGATGAGTTTCTAAGGTCTACGTTGCTCGTTGTGCAAGAACTAGTGCTGGGGCCAGACCATGGATCGCAGGACCTGAGTTTGTATCTCTCGGATTTTTGCTCACCTCGTCAATCCATAACACTCACAGTTGCAGAGGAGGGAGTCGATGTGCTCCCATCTGGTTCGATCTATGATGATGACCACATTACATATTAATGTGGCCTCTTTAATAGGTGTGCAAGAGACGTGGACTATGTAGATAACAAATAGAGAAAGAAAACTCTCACATATCTGGTGACGTTGTAACAAGAAATATCCATGATGACTTTGATGGACAAAAGCTCCAAGGGTTGACAAGTGTTTTGGCGAAGCTCGCAGGATCGCCCTTCAACAACGCAAACATACCATCAACACTATCGATTGCCAGCCTTCAAACCCCTTTGGTGGCATGATTGTCTTTTTTTGGGGCATGTTCTATTTTGTCGGTCGATTTCGATATGTTGTGCACTCATAGCCTGTTCTAACTCAAGACTAACAATGATGGCATCAGAAATTGCATGACAAAGAGTATGATGGGACGTACAATTATGGGCATCCTCTACAGAATCACAGGTGTTTCAGGTGTCATTTTCTCGATCATTTGGAGTACCCCCGCGATCCAGATGTCGGTGATGGTTATGATGGCCATATATAAGCAAGGAATATTATGTATCCTAATGGATGAGTATTATTCTCGTAGGAAAGGATTCTATGGATCCTTGGAAATGGTTATAACCAATCCGACACTTAACAAACTTCATGTTATTTCCTACTGTCGACATGTTAGGAGGAAACGATCTTGTACGACATGATAGAAGCAGATGTTTTGGTGCAACGTGGACTCTTGTTATCACATGCAGAAAACGAGATCTAATATGTCAAAGTCTTTGGGATGCTTGAATTGTGGATTTCCTCGACGTAGCAATTTGCACCACCAGTCGGAAAAACAAGAGTACAGTTTCATAATGACCAAGTTTACGTGTTGGGCATGTAGTTTGTTGGAAACATGCTACTTGTATATGAAATGAGCATGCAAAAGGCCTGGTCCAACCACAAATAAAATATGGATTTTGATGTGGAAAACGATCTCTAGGCTTTCCAAGATTGCAGATATGATAATAGAAGTTGCAGCCTCAGACTAATCTAGCAGATGGTGATTCTTGTCCTGAACCGGAGACCTGGAGAAATAGACACACGTCCTCCCTTTTTGTCGAGCAGCAAATCAGAAGACATACACCAATCTTCTAGGTAGGCATTTTCGTCTAACCAAAAAAATATTTGGTTTAAGGTCACTTGTTGATGTGTCGTTTCTTCTTGGCCATCGTAAATATTTGATCTGAGATTGATGCCAATCAAGAGACTGAAAAAAAACTCTTGGGGCATTGGGTCGAATACTTTTCTTTCTGTTACATTATGGGAATATTTTCGAAGGTTTTTTTTGTACCGACAGTTATGGTGCACGGTTTTGCAGCTCATTGACATTGTATGGCATTGTTTCAGCTCACCTTTGGGCGTCAACCAGTTGGCGTTCTTGAGATCGTGATTCATTGTAAGTCCAATTCAAATGCTGTCAATCATCAATAAAGATCAAAGAACTTCGTTGAATAGAATTCAAACTTATAGCCAGGCTCGCGTGGGTTTCATAAAACTCTATCTTATTGATGGTATTTGTCTTATTGTGCATGTTTCCTTAAATATGATGATTGAAGCATTTTAAAAGGATCATTTTTTTAGCCACTCTAAAGTGAGGAAGGGAGTGAGGAAGGGAGTGAGAGGCGTTATTTTTTAACCTTAATTGGTTTAATTGGTTTTTTTGTAATGACAATTGTAATCATTCATTGTTTGAGGCCCATGCTTATTTTGACATTCATTGTAAATTTGACCAATGAGTATGATTATAAACTCTTAATTATTGATTGATTGAGGCCTAGGCCTATTTTGGCATTCATTGTAAATTTGACCAATGAGTATGACTATAAACTCTTGGAAAGTAAGGTACTCCAAAGATGTAATATAGGTACCATCAAGTACATAATCCAAATATCAACATATGTAGGTTGCATATTTATATAGATGTGAGATTTGCATTTGGAGCTTCGAAAAACATAAGTGAAGGAGACAAGGGATGTTCTTTTTTCCAAACATTTTATTTCCAATAGTTGCAAGTTTTGGCTTTGCAATATGATTATGAAGTATGTGGGTGAAAGAGTCTTGAAGGAATGTTCCTTTTGAAGACATTTGCATACAGATAAAGTTAATACTTTTGGAGACAAAAAGGTTCTTTTGTGGGGAGGCAGAGGTGTGATCTAGGCGGATCTCCACACATCGAAGGATTTTTACTTTGCTCACCATGTTGAGTTGAAATTGGTGACGAAATGATGAAAGGGTGAACTTGTGTGTTTTTGAGTTTTAATTTCTCATGCATTAGTGCTTTGTGAGAAAAAGGTCTCATGCATTTATTTTATGCTTTTATGAGATGCTCATGCATAATCACTTTTAATGTAAAATGATTAATACTTGTGAGGGAGATTAGACTCATGTATTAATCATTAAATTATAATTTTGGAAATTGGTTTTTATGTGAGAAACCACCTCACACCAATTTGTTATTATTCTCAATTATAGGTTGAGAGAATCAAGGGATTGGTTGAAGAGTTTTTGGGTGGTTTTAGACTTTTCCTATTTTTGAGCATGATATAGTTTGAGATCCTACTTTTATGGATCTTGTCTTTCCTCTTTTGTAATTTTATCCTACTATTGTGGATCTAGGAATTAATGCTCTTTTTTAAGAATGAGTGAGGAAAAACTATATAATTCCTTATGTGAGCCATATTCATGGAGAGGGAGATTAATGAAGAATTAATAAGTGGAGTTAGAGAGCCATAGTGGTACTACTTCTAATAATTGAGAGACTTATTCATATAAGGAATTATCCTTCTTGATGTATGGAGAGATATGAGTGTGAGTAGTCTTCTTGAATCCTCGTTGAAGGAGAAGGAATCTCTTATGTAATCACTTATCAGAAGGTCCTAACATCTTTTGAACAAGGAATGAAAGAAATATGTATTCCAATTGAAGTGGGTTCAAAGACGTACACCAGAAGGGGTGAACTCCGTTACCAACATCGATTGTCTCTCTCTTGTGTTTTCATATGCTTATTCCATTTTGATTTCATGTGTGTTATGTAATATTGTTTAAAAGCATGGTTAATAATGGACTCATATTCCCTTTAATCCTTATGCATATAATTCGTCAGAAAATGATTCTTGATTGAAAACTTGTGTAGAGTAAGTACTCACCCTTTTTTAGATCATAACCTCCCTCTACAAAGAGGTTAAGCCTCAATAAACCGGTAGCTCACTCTGAATATGATCTAATCATTGAACTAAAAAAGTTTTCATAAAAATCCCTTTGTTGCAAGCCCTTAAAGACATATCTATTTATGCAAAAATTGTAAATAAATTATTCTTAAATAAGTCAATAAGAAAAAAAATGAACCACCCACCATCCAATTTATTGGAAAATCTACATACTCGATATCTGGATAGGTCTTTGTAGATAAATATGTAGACCCTGGTAACCCCATTGTTTATGTGTATATTAATTGGATTTGTGTCATGAATACCCTAATTGACCTTAGAGCATCCATTAACATTAAGACCATACAAACCATGGAGAAATTAAATTTTCCTAACCTTATTACAACTCCCACCATCTTTGAACTAGATGAAATATCTAAGATAAAACTGAAGGGAGTATTAGATGGTGTTATTGTCTCTTTGGATTCATGGGAGTACCCCATAGACTTCATGTTATTACATCCCAAGTCTCCTTTTGGAGGACATCTTGTAATCCTTGGTAGGACATGGTCTGCTACCACAGATGCTTTGATAGGTTTCTTATCTAGAAATATGTTTATTTCACACAGGGATTCGGTGAAACAAGTGGTCTTAAACCCACCTAAAAAACCTCTCACTGAGATGGAAAAAATTAGGTGAGATGGCTAAGATTAAGATTTTAGTACCCTTAATGAATTAATCGGAAATAGCGAATACATAAGTTAGATAATCAAGATGCTTAAGATGGGACAGACCTCTAATACTCTGAACATACAAGACGACCACCCAGCCATTTTATTTGGGCCGAAAGTAGAAGAAAGTGGTGAAAATGAAGAAGTTCCCCCTTTCTATGTAAGCTTAAAAATCTGCGACATGACCTTACACAATTCTATGTTGGACTCTGGAGCATCCCACAATCTGATGCCTAAAGTGGTCATGGACCAACTGGGCCTTGAGGTCACAAGGCCCTACAAGGATTTGTTCTCTTTCGATTCAAGGAAGGTGAATGCCCTGGAATGATAAAGGACATGGTCGTTTCCTTGGCACAAATCCCAATGAAGAATATGGTGATGGATGTAGTGGTCGTTGATATCCCTCCAAAATTTGGCATGCTATTGTCCAGATCATGGGCTGCAAAATTTAAAGGAACCCTCTAGATGGACATGTCATACGCCACGATTCCTGTCTTTGGTCAGGACAAAAGATTGTACAGGGAAGTTCTACTGAAATATATGCTCAGCAACAAATCACAACCTACCAACCATCCTATATACTCAGTAAGCATCGAGTTGGGGTCTTCCATTTTCTTCAATGATATATGATCAGGAGCAGAAGAGACGGAATAGTCCTGGCAAATAAAGGTATACCCGGGAAACAGTTGGAAGAAATTTCAGAACAGCAAGGTGACCCAGAAGATTAGATATGGAAAATGAATTTCGACGGAGCTGCATGTAGAGAAGGAGCTGGAGCTGGTGTGTGGATAATTCATCCCACAGGAGATGAGAAATTATGCTCTTACAAACTCATTTTTGAATGTACAAATAATATGGCCGAATACGAGGTGTTAATATTGGAATTGAAAGTCTTTGAAGAGATGGGCGCCAAAAGGATCGCTGTACTTGGAGATTTTTAACTCATCACAAATCAAATCAAAGGCATCTACCAGGCCAAAAATCCTAGAATGAGGGCTTACAGAAATCTGGTATTGGAACTTCTTGAGAGATTTTCAGAATGCAACCTTTCAACAATTCCATGGGAGTAGAATCAAGTTGCAGATGCACTGGCCACTTCAACAGCGGTGTTCAAAGTCCCAAATTTTCCTTAAAAAAGATACAAGGTTGAAGTCAAGTACAGGCCAGCGATACCGGACAATATGAAACACTGGCAAATCTTCGAAGACGATAAACAGATAGAGAGCTTCCTCAGGATGGAAAATGAGTTTGAGAATTTAAGCATTGATGAATGTTACGACGATGAAGTAGATGCATCTACTTTCACCAAATAAGGATAGTTTGACAATCAAATTTCTAGTAGAGATATCATGCAGCTGAAGAGCCACGTTATCCCCAAAGGCCTAGTGCCATTGGAAAAAAAATTTGATAGCAATGATGTGGCCAGAAGTCCAAAGATCACAGTAGATGAAGGGGATGTGGAGGATTGTAACATTGGTACTCCAGAAGACCCAAAGATCATTAAACTGTCCAAGAAGCTCAGCCCTGAAGTAAAAGAGAGGTATGTAAAATTGATGAAAGAATTCCCTGATTTTTTTTCCTAGAGCTATGATGACTTGAAAGTTTATGATACTAGTATAATGCAGCATGTCATCCCGATAAAATAAGATTACAAGCCATTTAAACAAAAGTTGAGAAGAATAAACCCTCTGTTGTTACCATTGATAGAGAAAGAAGTGAAGAAATTGTTTGAAGAAAAAAGCATAGTGTCCCTAAGATTCTACAAATGGGTAGAATTGTCAGAAAGAAGAGTGGGGAGATCAGATTGTGTGTGGACTTCATAAATCTAAATAAGGTATCTCTTAAAGATAACTACCCTTTGCCCAAAATGGACCACATTCTGCAGAAGGTAGTGGGCTCTCAAAAGATGTCGATGTTGGACAGTTTCTTAGGATACAACCAGATCATGGTATATCCTGGTGATTAAGAAAAGACAACATTCACCATGCCTTGGGGAACATTCATGTATGCCAAGATGCCATTTTCACTTATGAACGCTGGAGAAACATTTCAAAGGGCTATGGACATATCATTTGCAGATTAAAAAGATAAATTCATTGTTATATACTTGGATGACATTACTGTGTATTTGGTTATAGATGAGGAGCACATCAAACATCTCAGAAGGGCTTTCGAGAAATGCAGAAAATTTGGCATATCACTGAACCCCCAAAAGTCAAACTTTGCCATGGAATATTTGAAGCTCTTAGGGCATATGATTTCTAAAGAAGGGATAAAGGTAGACCCCAGGAGGGTTGAAGTCATCTTGAAGATTGGAATACCCAGAAGAAAAAAGGAAGTACAATCCTCTCTAGGTAAAGTAAATTTACTGAGAAGATTTATTCCTAATTTAGCAGAGATCATAAAGCATATCACCAACATGTTAAAGAAAGGAAATCAAATCAAATGGATCCCTGAGGCTAGAAAGTCTTTCGAAGACATCAAAGTAGCATTGATGAAGGCTCCTGTGCTGGCTAGTCTTAATTTTGAGAAAGATTTCATACTTTTCTCCTTCGCTTCAGAACACACAATTGCAAGGGTATTACTCCAGAAAGATGACCAGAATTTTGAGAAGCCCATATCATACTACAATAAGACATTGAGAGACACCCCTTTAAAATATGACATCATGGAGAAGCAGGAATATGATTTGGTCAAAGCATTGAAAGAACTCAGGGTGTATATTTTGCATTCACATCCTATCGCTTATGTCCCCAACAACTCAAAAAAGGACATCCTAACTCAACCCGATCCGGAAGGGAAGAGGAGAAAATGGAGTGCAGTGATATTAGAATATGATCTCGACATCAAGCCCATGAAGTTGATCAAAGGGCAGGGACTTGCTAGACTAATGGCACAAACAAACTGTGAACTCTTAGGAATAAACTTCACTACAAACATGTCAAAAAATACAACAGAGGAAGAGAGGGCGACTCCATAGATATCTCAGAAATTTCTTGACTTTGCATGGTATGTGGACATTATCTTTGTGTTAAAAAATCTGCAAGCTCCTCCTGAATATAACAAAACAAAGGCTAGGTTCTTGAAACTAAAGGCGACGAAATTCTGCATTGTAAATGGATTACTATACTGGAAAGACCCAGGAGGAATTTTACTAAGTTGTTTGATAGAAGAGGAAGCGGAAAGGACCATCAGGGAATTCCATGAAGGAGACTGTGGAGGTCATCATTATTGGAAGACAATTGTACATAAAATGTTGAGATCTAGTTTTTATTGGCCTAGTATTTTCCCCGATGTTTACAAGGAGGTTTCAAAGTGCCATGAATGCAAAATCTTCAATGGGAAAGGGAAAGTGCAGTCTCTGTCGTTGAAGCCCATTTCAGTAGAATATCCTTTCAGGCAATGGGACCTGTATTTCATAGGAGAGATACACCCACAATCTTCAGCTCAACACAAATGAATCCTGACTGCAACATATTATTTTACTAAATGGATTGAGGTTGTTCCTACTAGACAAGCTACAAATGACATTATCATTCGGTTTCTAGAAGACAATATTTTGACCAAGTTCAAATGTCTGGTCAAGATTATAACAGACAGCGCAGTGGATTTTAAATCTAAAAAAATTGATAAATTTTGCAATGATTACAATATTACTCTTGGCCATTCTATGTCATACTACCTGCAAGGAAATGGATTGGATGAGTCTTCAAACAAAAGCTTGGTCAGAATCATAAAAAAATTGCTACAGGAGAATAAAAAGGTGTGGCACAAGAAGCTCATCCATGCACTGTGGGCGGATAGGATATCCCCAAAGAGATCCATTGCCACATCTCCTTTCCAAATCATCTACAGTACAGAAGCCATCTTTCCTATGACACTCGGATTGCCAGTGATGAAGTTGTTACAAGAGAAAGAAGCAGAGACGGATGCCAGTCAGAGAAGGGAGGATGAACTCATCAACTTGCAGTAGACCAGAGAAAAGGCTTTCAACAACGCCCAACTACGTCAAGAGAAAATCAAGGAATCTTTCGACAGATGTACAAAAGTGGACAACTTCAAACTTGGAAACTGGGTACTAAGATGGGATTCCAAGAATGAAAACAAGGGAAAACATGGAAAATTCGATCACCTATGGCTGGGCTCGTTCAAAATTACAGCTTACTGCGAGAACAATGCCTATTTGTTGGAGGAGAATAATGGAGAAATCACCATAGGAGGGCCTGTGAATGACAGGTTCCTCAAGCACTACATCATTTAAAAGATCACCACTCACCATTCACTGTACATGACCTCTTTGTGTTTTGGTTTTTCTTTAAGTATGAAGATTGAGATAAAAATAGCATGGTTGAAGCTCGAGGTGAAGGACCTGAGCTGTGCTAAGTAGTTTTGAAGTTTTTGAATAAAATAAAGGGATTCAGATCACACACATAAGCTTATAGCCCAATGGGTAGGCACTTGGTATACATTTGTTTGCTACCTCGTGGGGAAGATAACATCCCTAGTTGGAGCCAATGTTATCACCATATAATTCCTAGCTAGTGTCCGAGTTTCAAAAATTTTATGAATCACTACAGAGCTATGATAAATTTAGAGGACCCATCTATATCTGACGGCGTTTGGATGAAATAGTGGAGATATGAAGAATAAAACTCAACCAACCGTCAATCTCAAAGGCATCCCGGATCAACGAACGAGACTTGTATTGGAGATACAACTAGCACGAAGATTAAGCGGTCAAGGGTGGGCCAGGGAAAACCGTCATAGTTTTTTGTGGGATGCATGGCGCCCTTAGAAACATATTGGGGAGGAGGGTTGTCTGACCAAAACCACCTTTTAAAACCTCCGATGTCAAATTTGTCAGGCAATACACTGACCGTAGATCTTGAAATGGGCTGGATCAACGGCCGAGGTGAAATTCAGTGATTGAAGTAGCATGAGAATTAGCTGATAGGGGTCCGACCGGGGAAAACTTCCCTGGTTTAATTCATGGACACGCGACGTTCTCTGAGATACATCGGGGCTAAGGGTGGTTCATCCAAAACCACTTTTCTCCAAACCCCGATGGTAATAGACGCCTATGAAAGGAGGGACCCTGGGCATTATTCTATGAGTAGTTGAAGCAGTCAAACGTTTAGAGATTGAGCGCAAAGCTTCCATCCCAATTTCAAAATTCAGAACCGAACCAGACTAGTTTTCTTGCTGCTTATCAGGTATTCTTCACAATGGCTTCCCATCTCGTTGTTTTATATGCGAGTGAACCAGATACTCCCTCTAGGCAAGATGCCCTAATTGACAGAGATTCTGACGTTTTCGACACAGTGACAATGGTCTCACCCGTTTCTGTGTCCAAAGTGAATTTTATGAACAACGTTGGATCCCACATATCCTTTCTTGAAGTGGCTCGAGCCTCTTTTTCCCCTTATGTCGTAGAAACAATTTTCCCATTCCTCGAATTTGTGAGCTGGTGTGCGGAGAGATATTCCTAGGGAGAAAGAGTCATCTTAAACAAATTAGGGTTAGAAGTCCTGTGTAAAGTAGATGGTCCCTCGCTTCGACATGCCTTAAATATACCAGACACTTCCCCTTCAGTGTCAAAACCCTTTGAGGAACAAAGAATGATTATGATTTATAGAGAATTCTTTTGCGAGGTAAAAAACTTGTTTCTGCAAACCATAGTCAAACCAGAACATCATTCAGAAAGTCCATCCCTACTTGCCAATCTAAGCATAATGATCGTCGAAGTATAGTGGGCTTATTCTCTACTGAGTCAAATTCTAGGTCTAGACAATGACAAGTTTGTGGTAGAGGTTATGCTAGGGATCCTGTTAATTTTCTTCATGTCTAGGAAGTTGGTTCCTGTCAGTTTCGATGAATTTATTGCGAAGAATATACATCAAAAGCTGGTTAATTTTAGTTTGTTAAGATATTTCAGATACTATTCTCATCTGTTGAGAATGTTTCTAAGATCTAACAATACCAAGCTTCCTGAAGCTGCGTTTATTTCGACCGAGTGTAAAAAGATCACCATGCTCATCTTCATCAACAAAATCATGTCCAAAATATACAGTCTCATTTTCGGTTCAGATTTGCCAAGAGTCCTAGAAGAGATGAATAGTTCATTGCAACTGAGTCTGGAGAATACGATAGGAGACTGGATGCTATTCACTCAGTCCACCGTGATTTGGGTATACAGATGCCAAGAAGGACCTCACCTTTTACTAGTTTTCCTGACTCCCAAGATATTTGCTTTGGAATTTATAAGACAAAGGATCATCTAAGAGACTGAACACTTCCTCAAAGCTCACAAGGCTTCAAATCTGAAATTCCCGTTCGTGGTGGGTCCTTTTATGGTGAAGAGCAAGTCTTGTTTGCCTCAAATTCAGTCTAAACTAAATGAATTTGGATTCACACAATTGCAAGGAAGAAGATATGATCCACATCAAGTTATATCAAAGAGGAGATTGGCAAGAAGACATGGCCCTTATGAACACGAGCACGTTGAAGAACTAGATAAATTGGCCAATCTAGAGACCTGCACATAAATGGAGGTCATCACGCTGCATGATCAAGCAAAGAAGGACAGATGTAGTGAAAGCAGCCAGGCGGGCAGAGAGACTTTTCATGATGGTGAAACGTTTCTTTTTTGCTAATGATTGTAATTCATTTCGTATACCAAAACTGACATCCGAAACTGTTACAGAAGCTTAAACGTTTCAGTTTCAATTATTTTTTATCAAACTATATAAGTACTATGAGGATTGAATTAGTTAATGTTAGCAGAAGTGCAAGAGAACCCTTTTGGTTGTATCAAACTCTGTTTATAAATTTTCTGAATTTGAATTGAATACAAATGCAGAAGGTTTTGAAGTTTCTATGAAAAGATTCTAACGGGTGGTGATATGAGCTTTGTTTCCTTTCATCGTATGTATTTCTTGTAGCCTGTCATTTCATTTACATTTTCTTCTTTTTAAATTGGAGAATTTAAAGGCCCAGAATTCGTCCTGTGACGCTCTTGGCTTAAGCAATTTAAACTATCTGATTGTCTTCTAAACTTATTCAGAATTCATTTCAGCAATGCTCTGATGTAGTTATTTGTCTTCTTTATCTTCCTACACATCTTTTTATTTCAAGAATAACTCAGATTCATCACCTTATTTATCCTTTGTCCTCTGGAGAGTTCTATCAACCGATGCATTATTTCCATTCACTTTCATAATTTTGACTCCATAGACCATAGTGTTCTCCCCTTATTTGCCAACAACTTTATTAAAAATCCCCAAAACAAACCAAATCTAGCCACAAATTTCCATAGATATATCAAGTGACATGAGAGAGCCCTCTCTGAGTTGAGAAGGCTAGTGCCTCAGCTCTAAAGTTTGTTGAAACAGTTACCTATGTCGTTTGTCTATTCAGTTGGACAAAATTCACAGAGTGCTAACAGGTTGCATATCTAGAAACATGTTTATTTCACATGGGGATTCAGTGAAACAAGTGGTCTTAAACCCACCTGAAAAACCTCTCACTGAGATGGAAAAAATTAGGTGGTATTATAATGAAAATAATGATGTTAAATGTGTACAACCAATATTGAGCGGGGGGGGTGAATTAGTAATAGATAAATTTAAACCTTTTTAACCATATAATACAAGTGTTATATCAATGTAGCATTATCATCCAATAATTTCAGAGTAAATAAGAAACGAAGAAATGAGCAATCATACACATACACAGTACACCAATGTTTTACGTGGAAACCAAAAGTGGGAGAAAACCATGGAATACTTTTTCTTATATGTCTTGAAGAATTACATTCATTGTAAGCACCCACTTCCTTTGTTTTCCAGTTGCAACTGGAAGGAGGATTTGACCCCCTATTTTCTCAGGATACAACCTAAATAAAGCTCCAACTCCCCAATTCTCTGGCTACAACCAGAAAGAGGCTACAACACCCTAAGTTCTCCATCTACAACCAGAAGGTGGATACAATCACCTGTCCTTGCCCCATCCAACCGCCCTGACGTAGAAGTAGAATGATGGAACCATTGTACAACTGTATCAACCTGTACCATGACCTTTATCCAACCTATACAACTGCCCTGTAATCAATTTGTACTTGAACTGAACATGTATCAACAAAACTATAATAGGTACACGACCTGTAGTGCTGCAGCATGTGTATGTACGTGCCCTCTCTGTTATGTAGTCCGCGTATGTACGCTCCCAAATTGTTATGCAACCTGTGTATGCCTTATGAAAAACTAGGGTTTCCTTTCTCTTGAAAACTTATGACCCTTTGTAACTTCTTTCACATGGATTTGTAACCTATCAGTGTATCCAGACTGTAACTGTACCCTATGCATGCATCCTCATACATAACCTTTACCCAAGGCATATATATCTCTCTCTAGTTATGTTCCATATAGGTGTGTGTAATCATGAAAAAGTATAATAACACTGACATGATTTGGTCATCAAATCCTTTCTAATATTCAGCCTCTCAATACATCAACCACTTCACAAGTACAAGATCTCAACCATGTACCACAAAAACCCTTAGCCATATGCCAAGAAATACAAGATGTGCCTCAACAAGAAGTATCGATGATAAATATACTAGAACTGTATTTCTGTAGATCTGACTTATGCAGAAGATCCCATGCAGCCACTAGTCTCTCTAGAGAGAATCCTCAAATCTCCATAACCATTTCTCATGCATACATCAAAATCCAACTATTCATAGAAAGAAGACATACCTTTTGAATCAATGGATAGATCTGATGTAGTTGACCATAGTAGACCTTCCAGGGAGCTTGATCTGAGAATTTAGAACCTCTGCATCTTCATCTTCTCAAGTTTCATGGCTTTACCAACATGTACGCACCCTATACACTATCAGCCCGTGTACGCCTCAGTATGTATGCACCCTATGCACAATCATCTTGCGTATGCCTTAGAAAATAGGGTTTTTAGGTATTCGTTGTAATTCCAAGAATTTCACCGTCAACCCTTCGTACTACCTCAGACTTTCGCAACTTTAGATGTATCAGTGAGTACTTGCAATAAGGTTCACACAACAAAAGATATTCAATGTGTTCAAGTGTGATTAAATGAGAGAGCCTTGCCTCTTATTTATACTTTCATGTAGCATCCCACTTTCCTTATTTTAGGGAGTTCTCCATTTACTTTATTATTTAAATAATTTCTTTTGCAAACACTTGACTTTTGGGGGCTTCTATATGACTCATGAGGGTTCTTCAACTTCATATGGCCATAACTCTATAACCATGAGGAGTTATGTGACATTCCACATACCATCGGAAATGGCATGACAAGCACTATCCATATAGAATAGTTTCACTGACAAAATCACTAAACTTCATCTCATTATTCCACAATTAAGCATGGGTTCTCTAACCATACTTCTAGGATAACTCAATTCGCAAAGCATCTTCCCATGAGGGCTTTCACCATAATGGGACCACTTTGGAGTTCATCCATTTGTACTTCTAATCAACCATGAAAAGACAATAATGAGTCATCTTTACATAAAACAAACTTGGGTCCATTACCCAAACCTTTGTGATACTGGGCTTTCTTCAAAGGTTGACATCAATGAAAACCAACCTTAATCAACAATGGCCTTCTACCACAGATGCTTTCATAGGTTTCATATCTAGAAACATGTTTATTTCATGGGGATTCGGTGAAACAAGTGGTCTTAAACCCACCTAAAAAACTTCTCACTGAGATGGAAAAAATTATGTGGTATTATAATGAAAATAGTGATGTTAAATGTGTACAACCAGTCTTTATGGTATATCAGGTAATGAACTTTAAAGGAGATATAGACAAAAACCAAATCAACACTTTTCTTTGCAATTCATATTTTACACAGAATTTTGATTTGTTTTCTCTTTTATTAGATCATATTTTTGAAACTGATTTACAGGAAACTAGTGATACAATATCCTTATATTCATTATGCAATATTGTAGCATCCGCCATGCATAAAATATAGTTCTACAACATGCCTTTTGAGATCAACCAAGATAAATTTATGCATATAAATTTGCAGCTTATTGAATCTCAACGGGAAAAATTAATCCAAGTCTTACAAGAGTAATCAAAGGCTTTCACATGGTATTATGAAAGGTATACACCCTGAAAATTGTTTTCATCATATTTATACTTATAGTTATGCCCATCCTATCATAAATCCCCAGAGGTGCATCAACACAACCCTTAAAGAAGTAGTTAAAGTCAAATTGCAAAACATTCTTGATGCCAAGTTTATTTGTCCAATTTTCGAAAGTAGATGGGTATCACCTCTCGTAGTAGTCCCGAAAAAGAATGGTAAATGGAGAATTTGTGTGGATTACAAAGAGTTGAAAAAATCCACCATGAAGGATTATTTTCCTCTTCCTTTGAACGTGACAACGACTAAGTTCTAGATACCCTAGCAAGAAAGAAGTATTTTTCATTTTTATATGGTTTTAGTGGCTATAACCAAATACGGATTGCACCAAAGGACCAAGAAAAAACTAAATTCAAGTTCCATTGGGGGAAATTCGTTTAACGAGTGTTACCCTTCAGATTATGTAATGCTCCAGCCACATTCCAGAGAATAGTGCTAGGAATATTTTCGGAATTAATCCATGACTGCATTGAGGTGTATATGGATGACATTATTGTATACAGTGACTCATTTGAGGGAGCATTAGAGAACCTTAGAAAAGTATTAATCAAATTCCAAGAAGCCAACCTTTATTCAAGTCTTGAAAAATGTCACATGTTTCTAACAAAAGTTATTGTTCTTGGACATGTTATCTCTTCTGCGGGGACTAATGTAGATGCAACAAAAACAGAAGTGATTTCAAAGCTTCTAGTTCCCAATACTTCGAAAGAGGTAATATTTTTTCTTGGATTTGTTATTTATTATAGAAGGTTTATAGATAATTTCACAAATATTATTGCACCATTGTTTAAATTACTTTCTAAAGATGTTGAATTTTCCTGGAATGATCAATGTCAACATGCACTTGAGGCTTTAAAATAAAATCTCTCTGTTGCACCTGTTATGAGGGGACCAAATTGTTCTCTTTCATTTCATATCACAATGGATGCCTCTTATACCACTCTTGGTGTTTTATTAGGGAAGCAAGAAAACTAATCCTACTATGCCATCTACGTTTTTAGTAAGAACCTCACACCTACCGACCTTAATTACATTATCACTGAAAAAGATTTTTAGCAGTTGTTCATGCAATACATAATTTTAGGCATTATATTACTAGTTACAATGTATTCATTCACACTGATCACTTTGGAATTCATTACTTAATGAAAAAAACAATCACTAATGGTAGGATTAATAGATGGCTCTTGTTGTTGCACGGATTCAATATCATCAATGTAGACCGACCTAGTAAGGAAAATCTAGCTGCATATTTCCTTTCTAGAATACATGACCTGGTAAGGAAAATCTAGGTGTGGATTTCCTTTCTAGAATACATAATGAAGGTGAAATCACTCTTGTAGATGATATATTTCTAGAAGAAAATTTATTTGTTGTATCCACTCACTCTCTATGGTTTAAAGATATTGTCAATTATTTATCTACTAGAAGGTTACCTCAACACTTTTCATCCAAGGAGAAACAAAATATTGTCTGGTTAAGTGCTACATACTCATGGTTTGGTGGTGATATTTTATGTACCAGACCATATCTCATCATCCGAAGGTGTTTCCGATAAGATGAGATGTTCAATATCTTAAAGGCATGCCATTGTGAGTTGTGTGGGGGTAACTTCAACAACAAAAGGATGTTTTCTAAGGTATTACACTTGGGGTGATATTGGCCCACGCTTTTCAAGGATGCCAAGAAGTACGTAACAAGTTGTGAGAGTTTTCAAAGAATGGGATGACCAGTTCAATTCGATGATATTCCCTTGCATCACCAAGTACTTATTAAACCATTTGAAAAGTTGGCCATGGACTTTGTTGGGCCTATCACTCCCATGTTCAAAAAGAAAAGATACATTCTTGTATGCACTAATTACGTTACTAAGTGGGTAGAATCCAAAATTTTACTTAAAGCTAATGAACAGTCAGTTGCAAATTTTCTTTATGAGGATATGTTCACTCGATTTGGTGTTCCTAGAGAATTTTTCACAAATTAAGGGATACAATTCATGTCAAATATTATCCAATCTATCACCCAACATTACCAAATTAAGAATGCATATTTTTCTTTGTACCATTCACAAGCTAATGGATAGGTAGAATCCATAAATAAAGTCCTAGAAGCCATTTTATCAAAGACTATTCAGATTCATCATAGAGACTGGGCATATCGGCTACCTGAAGCTTTATGGGATTATAGAACTACTTGGAGGAACACCATCAAATTCATACCCTATGAGTTGGATTACTAAAATAAATTCCTTCTACCCATAGAGTTTCAAATCAAAACTTTTAGGACAATAGCTCAATTGTGAATGAACCTCTCATATGCATAGAAACAATGGATAGTACAACTCAATGAATTAGATGAGATCAAATAAGATGCCATTCAGAAAATTTCCTTTTTTTCAGTAGAAAATAAATACATGGCTTGATAAATTCATTAAAAAGAAACAGTTCAAATCTAGTGACTCGACTCTCCTTTTTTATTCCAAGTTCAAAATTTTCAAAGGAAATATTTTCACCCATTGGTTCGGGCCTTATGAAATAGGTACAGGTTTTTAGAAGGGGTTAGTCTGGATTAATACAATTGATGAACAACAAGTCTTGTTTTTAGTAAATGGTCACAGATTGGGGTTGTATCACAAAAGTATGTCGAAATATGAGCTTATTGCAGATGTACTTCAAAAATGAAATGGAATTGGTAAGTGAGGAGGGAAACCTTCCTAGTCCTACTCCTTCTTGATTCCTTATTCCATTTTCCTTAATATAT